>ML105878.1:6283-129881 GCA_003697995.1 Taxidea taxus jeffersonii | reverse complement strand
TTTTTTTTTTTTTTTAAGATTTTGTTTATTTATTTGACAGAGATCACAAGCAGGCAGAGAGAGAGAGGGGGAAGCAAGCTCCCACCGAGCAGAGAGCCCAATGCGGGGCTCAATCCCAGGACTCTGGGATCATGACCTGAGCTGAAGGCAGAGGCCTCAACCCACTGAGCCACCCAGGTGCCCCAACTTCTGCATTTTAACAAGTGTATTAGGGGCACCTGGGTGGCTCAGTCGTTAAGCGTCAGGCTTCTGCTCTGATCATAATGCCAGGATCCTAGGATCGAGTCCCACATTGGACTCCCCACTCAGCGGGAAGTCTGCTTCTCCCTCTCCCATTCCCCTTACTTGTGTTCCCCTCTCCCTGTGGCTCTATCAAATAAATAAATAAAATATTTTTAAAAAATAACAAGTATACTAGTTTGTTAGGACTGTCATAACAAAATACCACAAACTGGGGGTGACTTCAACAACAGAAATTTATTTTCTCCAAGTCCTGGAGATGAGAAGTCCAAGATTAAGGTGTTGCTAGGTTTGGTTTCTCCTGAGATCTTTCTTCCTGGCTTGCAGATGGCTGCCTTCTTGCTGGGCCATATATGGTCATTCACCTTTTCACGCACATGTCTGATGCATTTTTTCTTTTGGTTGTCAAACAGCCCTTTATTGAAGTATTTTCCTTTCTAGTCCTTAACCAGACATTTCACCACACCACTGTTGATGTCACGAAGGCAGCACTCATCCACACTGCAGCCCATGGATCAGGGCAGAGGCAGAAGGAACTACCTCAGTCTGAGCCTGTCTTCCCTGGATGGTCAGTTTCACCAAAATCCTCAGAACCTTCCAATCACCAGGTGCCTTGGTGATGTCATCACCAACCTTTTTTAGAAGAAAGACAGGGGTCGGGGAGTGGATCTTGGAGGCCAGGGGTCTGAAGTATCCCTAAAAGCCTCAGCCTAATTTTTACCTGATCACCTCTTTAAAGGCCCTATCTCCAAACACAGTCACAATCTGAGCTACTTGGGGCGGGGTTTGGGGGGTGGGGAGGTTTAGGGCTTCAGCATATGAATTCCTAGGGATATAATTCAGCCTGTAGCAGATAAAACTGAAAATAGCTAGTAAGAGCACAACAGAAATACTGAGAGCAAACTGAGTTAATGTCTAAAAACGTATTACTTATAATATAAACCTGCCAACTTATAAAATTCTAGAAAACATAAAAACATACGAGCACATATTCCATTAACCATCACAGTGATGATGTCACCATGTCACATAGCCTCTGGAAAACTCCACTGTATACTCACGAGAGAATGAGACTGAAAAAAACAAATATCTTAGTTTTGTTTTTTTTTTTAAGATTTTACTTATTTATTTGAGAGAGGGAGAGAATAAGAGAGAGAGAAAGAGAAAGAATAAGAGAGGAGAGGTCAGAGGGAGAAGCAGACTCCCTGCTGAGCAGGGAGCCTGATGTGGGACTCAATCCCAGGACTCCAGGATCATGACCTGAGCCGAAGGCTGTTGCTTAACCAACTGAGCCACCCAGGCACCCCATATCTTAGTATTTTTTTTTTTTAAGATTTTTACTTATTTATTTGTTAGAGAGAGAGAGAGAGAGAGAGAGAGAGCGAGCACAGGCAGACAGAGTGGTAGGCAGAGGGAGAAGCAGGCTCCCTGCCGAGCAAGGAGCCCGATGTGGGACTCGATCCCAGGACGCTGGGATCATAGCCTGAGCCGAAGGCAGCTGCTTAACCAACTGAGCCACCCAGGAGTCCCATATCTTAGTATTTTTAAGAAAACAGTGTGGACCTCACACATAGCCCTAAAAGGTTCCCAGGGATTCCCAGGGGTCCAGAGGCCACATTTTAAGAATTGGTGGTATAAGCTGTTATGATCTCAGGCAAATCTCTTAACCTCCTTAAGCCCCAGTCTGTAAAATGAGGGTAATGATAACACCAACTTAAGTAGGCTGTTGTAAAGATTAATAAGTTAGTACTCAGGGCGCCTGGGTGGCTCAGTCGGTTAAGTGGCTGACTGCAGCTCAGGTTATGACCTCAGGGTCCTGGGATCAAGCCCCGCATCGGGCTCCCTGCTCAGCGAAGGGTCGGGGCAGTGGATACGCTTGAGATTCTCTTTCTCTCTCTGCCCTCCTTCCCCCCACTGCTTGCATATGGTCTCTCAAATAAATAAATCTTTAAAAAAATGTTAATACACAAATTACAAATGCAAGCATTCTGCAAATATTAGCTGTTATTTGTGAGACATTATGTAACAATTCGATATGATATGTGCTCAAATGCACAGGGAGTAGTAACCTCTGGATGATGAAATCTATTTTTAAACCACCATCTAAACTGAAGTATAAAATACACAGCGAAAAGAGCATAAAGCCTAAAGGGTACAGTTGATGACCTGCCACAAGGTGAGCGTATGTGATCTTCTGTTTAAAAGAACACTTTAGGCGCCTGGGTGGCTCAGTGGGTTAAGCCTCTGCCTTTGGCTCAGGTCATGGTCTCAGGGTCCTGGGATTAAGCCCCAAATCGGGCTCTCTGCTCAGCGGGGAGCCTGCTTCCCACCCCCCTCTCTCTGCCTGCCTCTCTGCCTACTTGTGATCTCTGTCAAATAAGTTTTTAAAATTCTAAAAAAAAAAGTACACTTTATTAACAACAAGAAAGCTATCAATAAAAACAGCCCCGGGGCGCCTGGGTGGCTCAGTGGGTTAAAGCCTCTGCCTTCGGCTCAGGTCATGATCTCAGGGTCCTGGGATCGAGCCCCACGTCGGGCTCTCTGCCTGCTTCCTCTTCTCTCTCTGCCTGCCTCTCTGCCTACTTGTGATCTCGATCTCTCTGTGTTAAATAAATAAAATCTTTATAAAAAAAATAAAATAAAAACAGCCCCAACAGCAGCCCATCCTCTCGCCTGTGATGTACTGGCATATCCAGGTTCCCTGGAGGCATCAAGGGAGCATCTCAGAGGTGTTCCTCGCTCAGCACCCTGGTGCTGTGGGGTTCCCTTCCACTCCAGGAAGAGTGTGCGGCGCAGGAGTGAATCCGAACAAGCTTTGGGTCTTTACAAAGCTGAATTCTCAGCAGTGTCCACTCTAGTAAATTCTGGAGCTCACTTAAACATAACCACTGCAAAAAGTGACTTCCACATGTTTCCACCATGGGTATGGAGTTTGTCCAGGACTAACTCCTTGTGTCCCCTCCCCAAAAAAATCAAGATTATTCTGCGACGAAGTCTCTTATGTAACAACCCAGATCTTGTGTGATAACTGCAGTGAGAGACTGTTTTCCTTCCTGCTCTCTTCAAGGAGCTGATGGTGAAGTCAGTGTCTCAAAAAACTGCCTGGGAATGATGGGAGCTACGATTTAACTTTATTCCAGTGCAGAATGAAGTGCTAAGTGATATTATTAAAGGAGATTTGTTTATAAACACAAGTAGCAAATCTTCCAACATGTACCCCACTACAATTTGGCAGGAAGGGATCCCGAATCTTCGGAAATGACAACTTACAAGGTTCTAGGAAACACAAAAATACCGAAAGTACATGCTCCATTACCCATCAGAGTGAAGATGTCGCTATGTCATGTAGCCTCTGGAAAAACCCACTGTAGAGTCGTGAGAGAAGGAGAGTGAAAAAGGTAAATTACTTGTGAAAAACTACTTAGTAATACAACAGGTCATTAAATGCACAGTTATCTCTAAATTCTATTAAGAATTTAGGATTTGGGGGATGCCTGGGTAGCTCAGTGGTTTAAGCCTCTGCCTTTGGCTCAGGTCATGATCTCAGGGTCCTGGGATCAAGCCCCAGGTCAGGCTCCCTGTTGGGTGGAGAGCCCATTTCTCCCTCTCCCTCTGCCTGCCTCTCTGCCTACTTGTGAACTCTCTCTGTCAAATAAATAAGTAAAATCTTAAAAAAAAAAAAAAAAGAATTTAGGATTTGATATACAAGGTTACATCTTCCAAAGATAAAACTTAAAAAAAAAAAAGATTTACTGGAAACACAGGTCATACATCTCTGACATTGAAAATAAGACATCTTTACTTCCTGGGGGCCAAGGCTGCCGGGCGGCAGGTGTCAGAAAGAAACCAATAAGAGAGAAGTGCTGGGATGAGATGAGGACACCAAGCTCCACTTTTCAGTATGATCCCCTGGAGCACTCCTTCCCACGTGCCATCTAACCTCTGGTGGTAAAAGAGGTAAAACCTCAACTTAAATAAAAATAAAAAATGAACATTCCTAGAAGAAAGCGTCTGGGGGAGAAACCACCTGCAGGCACTCCTATGTAAGCTCTGGATGAATGATACAGCGATGCTAGGGCGTCCGTGAGGGCAGCATGGTGTCCCAACACGCCCTGACAAAGGAGGTCAAGCTAAAACTGTACGATAATACTAGAGAAAAACACAGTGGCTTTGGAAATTCATTTATTCACAAATGACCTGTGCAGTCACACTGAGGAACAAATCCAAGCGGTACACACAGCCCTTACTGTGTGGCGGCCTTAAAGCACAGGGTTCAGAAGGAAACTTCTCAAACAGAAAGAATCAAAGTAAGAATAAGGAATGAAGGGAAGACAAAGAGGGGACATGGAGGAAGAGGGATGTGAATGGGAGGAGCTGAGGGTTAGCCCAAGGCCGGAGCTCCCCAGCAGGGCACATGGAGGGACTGATGGGTCAGGGAAGCCGCGCTTTGAGTTCCCTCCACCCACCAGTCCCCAGCAAGGAAGAAGGAGCTTCTGCAGCTGCCCTTGTCCCTTGGAACCCCGCATCCTCCTGCCCCTATCCTCACTATTTCTACTGCTGCTGCCCTGAAGGAAATATAAAAGAGCCATGATGCCATAATGCCATCCGGGGCATGGGAAGCCTAGAGAGTAGGGGCAGGTAAGGAATGGGAACCTAACACACATAAAAGGGTGCCAAGTTCAGAAGAGGACAGACCAAAGTAAAAGATAAAAACTTTAAGTTATTTTGCTAAAGATAAAATTCTGAGCAGTAAAGGAACTAACAGCAGAATCGCAAAGAGATCCCTCTATGCCCATGTTCACTGAGCATTATATCCACAACAGCCAAGGGGTCAAGGAAACCAAGAGCCCAGTCGTGGCTGAATGGATCAACCAAATGCGGTGTACACATATAAAGGAATATCATTTGGCCTTTTTAAAAGGGAGGGAATTCCGACAAGAGCTACAAGATGGGTAAACCTTGAGGATGTTTTGCTAAAGTACAGTAAGCCAGTCACAAAAAGACAAAGACTGTTTGATCCCACTTCCATGGGGTATCCAAAGTAGTCAAATTCATAGAGAAAGTGTAAGGGTGGTTGCCAGGGACCTGGGGGAGAAGGAAATGGAGAGTTGTTAAATGGGTATAGTTTCAGATTTACAAGATGGGAAAGTTCTGGAGATGTTTCAGAACAATATGAGGACACGTAACAGTGCGGAACTGGACAGTAACAAATGGTTAAAGTGGTAAACCATATGTTGTGTGGTTTTTACCATATTAAAAAAGAACTTCTGGGTCGTGATTAAAAGTTAAGGTACAGGGGAACCTGGGTGGCTAGTTGAGCATCTGCCTTCGGCTCAGGTCCTGATCCTGGGGTCCTGGGATCAAGCCCAGCATCGGGCTCACTGCTCAGCGGCGAGTCTGCTTCTCCCTCTCTCAATCCCCCTGCTTGTGTTCCCTCTCTTGCAGTCTCTCTTTCTGTCCAATAAATAAATAAAATCTTTAAAAAAAAAAAAAAGTTAAGGTATACAGACAACAGGGTAGCTCAGTGGATTAAGTGTCCGACTTCTGATTTTACCTCAGGTCATGCATGATCTCAGGGTCGCTGAGACTGGACTTCGTGCTCAGCGCAGAGTCTACTTGGGTTCTCTCTCTCCCTATCCCTCTGCACCTGCCCTGCTCGTTCTCTCTCTAAAATAAATAAAATCTTCAGGGCACCTGGGTGGCTCAGTGGGTTAAGCCTCTGCCTTTGGCTAAGGTCACGATCTCAGGGTCCTGGGATGGAGCCCTGCATCGGGCTCTCTGCTCAGTGGGGAGCCTGCTTCCCCTCTCTCTCTGCCCACCTCTCTGCCTACTTGTGATCTCTCTCTGTCAAAGAAATAAATAAAATCTTTTAAAAAAAGTTTAGGTCTAAAGGGAAGTAAAAATCAAACCTTCTAAAAACTGCAGACATTTGATTTAGGTGGAGAGAGTAACAAAACCATGTCTTTAATTCTCTTTTAAAGTACTACTATGAAAGAGTTTAATGGCTGTAGCAAAATCAGTAGGTGTATAAGAAATAACATGAATCTCAGCTCCAATGGACTTGAGACGTACATTTCCAGAAAAGAGCTTCAGAAAGAAAGGCAGACCCTGTGAAAGATGAACAAGCCACAGATAACACCACCTTGTGCCTGCAGCCACCTTGGCTGACAGACAGTTTGAGGACTGGGGACAACCATGAGAGACCATGGTTTGTGCGGGGAGCCACCCAGGAAAGTCACCATCCAAATTTCTCCTTCCCTCTTCGGTAATTCAAACAGAAGTATTTTCCCTCAGCACCCGGTCAGGATGTTCAGCTTCTAGCACTTGCCAAGATCCACCTCAGGAGAAGTCAATCTGCCCACAGGAGGCGTAGTTTCCAAAGCTGTCTACCGTGAACCTCTGAGAGATGTGAATTGAATTGAGCTTCAGGGTACCAAAGTAGAAGTTCTCAAAGAGCTGAAAAGAAAGAATACAAACCCACAATGAATATCCAAAGGAAACTACGGATGAAAATAGCACCTATCAGATTCTCTTATAAAAACATTACAATAATCCCAACAAACCTCTTGTGGTTTTTTTCAGTGTTTGTTCTGAAAAACGATCCTGGAGAGAAGGGACGGGAGTGGGAGAGAGAAAACAGAAGCTCTTCTTTCTGGTGAATTTTAAAGCCTCCACTGATGAAAGACACTAAAGGAGAGAAGGCTGAAAGGTCAATTCCAAAATTTATCTACTAAGCATCCATGACCAAGAACTTGTAACAAACATCCTGGGGCTACACTCTGAGTCACAGCACCTAACAAAGCTGTTTGACGACTTTCAGTTCCGGACTCTACAGGGTCAGTATTTTGTTACAGCCAGGACAAAATTTGATTGCATTCCTCTACCTAGTCAACAACATGTAGTAGAAGCGCCCATTAAAATAAATAGAAGATAAGGCTCCTAACCCACCAGTGATTCTGCCAACCCCGAGAGGAATCCAGAACACTCAGGTATGCCGAACAGCCTTCTACTAGACGATATCATACATGCAAATGATAATATTTATCAAAAAACCTTTTACTCAACTTGGACTGAAGCCAGCATCCTCAAGTAAATGCTCTTTACTACAATTCTTTACTTTAAAAGCTTTCAAGTGTGTCAGACAGAGGGATGAGCTACACTCTTGAGAGGGACCTGCCCTCGTGATTAGCACATTTATAAGACAGAATCCAAAACGACATCAGGGCGCATCTCAGATGGGCGCCTGGGTGACTCGGTTGGTCAGGCGTCTGCCTTCAGTTCAGGTCATGATCCCAGGGTCCTGGGATCAAGTCCTGATTCAGGCTCTTTGCTCAGCAGGGAGTCTGCTTTTCCCTCTCTGCCTGCCACTCTCTGCTTGTGCTCTCTGTCAAATAAATAAATAAAATCTAAAAAAAAAAAAACCCTCATCTCAGAAAGTTAACTGCTTAGATAAGGGTATCGAAGTGTAAAGGCTTATGTTCTTCTGTTAGGATACAAGAGTTGCCGTTTCTTAAAATGTCAGTAAAATCCCAAGAAAGCCAGCCTTTACACATACCCAAGAAATGCTTGGGTAGAATCTAGGGTGGACTCTTCGCACAAAAGCAAGTGACTGTCTCTATACTTATTTTTACACAAGCTCCATAGCCATGGGCTTCAGCCACTGTCGCCTTCCCTCTTCCTGCAATTAGCGGCCTAGCAAAATACCTGGGGTTCATTAAGGCTAACTTTATAAAGCCCAGTAAATATTGATTCTTCCACATGACATCAACTTGACCCCAAAGATCTATTTAGAGGTTGTATGCTGCATGGTCTTGTCTTTCAGAAAGGTGATCAGCTCTTAGCTGCATTGATTTACACAATTAACTTCTCTTCCTGGCTTTGGCAGCCTGTTCAAACCATATCCACCCTTCTGTGTGAAGAAACACAGCCTGGAATAGTTATTTGCTAATCCCTTTGTTGAACCTTAATTCGAAATGAAAGCCTCGTCCACAAGACTGGCAGATTGATAGCTTTGCAAACTGAAGCCTTGTAGGTTTAAAAAAGATATAACCAAAGGGGCAAAAGGGAACTCCTAATACACAAGTTACTGTTTCAAGATTAGCAGCCTAGGAGTCCTCTAAGGTCCATCCCCTGTGCCTAGGTTTCCAAGTGACAGAGCCACGGCGAGGGGCTGCCAAACGATGTGCCTGACCTCACTTTGCCTTATGTGGGCAACCTCTGCACAGCGTGACAGCCAGCGAGCTCCTCATGCTTGAGGTTTAAAGTAAACAGGAAAACGGTGATAAGAGCAGCCTGGGGAAGAGTTCGGCAGTCAGTCTACACTCATGGCTGGCCCACAGGAGCTGCGTGACCGTGCGAATGTGATCAGAGTGGCCAGGATCTGGTGGGATGAACAAGTCAAAGTCCCTTCCTTGTAAACTGTAAGGCTCTGCTGAAAATTAAGTATTTCCTATGATGCTTTTGATATCTCTCTGCTCTCCTTAACTCTGGACTTATTTTACCCTTCTGAGTTGCCATCATCTTTCATACCTTTGCTAATGGATTTCTTACCATATGTCCCTAGCACAGGGCTGATCGTCCTTTAGCCCCTTCTATCTCCATGCTCTTATGTTCATGAGGATTTCGTGACCTTTTTCCACTGTTCTCCTATTTAGGCCTTGTTGTGTACCTTCAGTCTCAAAGCCTTTCTTTCAGTTCTATCAATTATTTCTAGTGACTCCTAAAGTACAAGCTCTATATAGAGGAACAATCTTGTGTGTTATTCATAGCTGAACACTAACATACGCTGGAACCATACCTAGTAGACTGTGTATGGCCAATAAATATTTGCCGGAGAGAATGACAATGAAAATTAATGTTGTACATGTCTGCATACCTTATCTGAAAAGTGAAAGCTATGACACGGGCTTGTTCAGATTGGATTGGAAGATCTTACTTACCGGTCACCACCTAGAAACCCTTGAACAGACTCACCAAAAGTATATTCTCTCTAATCATATCTCAACTATAACTAGTTGTCAAGAAAGAATTTGCTGTTAGTAATGGAAATTTCACATACTCCTTTAAATTTCTGTGTTTCTTTTTAAAAAATATATTTTTTTATTTATTTGCCAGAGAGAGAGAGAGAGAGACAGCATAAGCAGAGGGAACAGCAGGAAGAGGGAGAGGCAGGCTCCCCACTGAGCATGAAGCTCATGTGGGACTCGATCCCAGGACCCTGAGATCATGACCTGAGCAGAAGGCAGACGCTTGACCAACTGAGCCACCCAGGCATCTCTTCTGTGTGTTTCTTATCTGTTAAAGCCTAGATCCCTTTCTTAGCTGAAATTCCTGATCTGGAATGTCACTGAGCACCTGATTAGATGCATTTTCACACAAAGGCATACGATGTAGTTCTGTCTCTCAAGGGCTTACCATCTACTTAGGGAGGCAGGGTATGAATCAGAAGAGAGGAATGTGGATGACATGGGTGTGTTCACCTTGTAAAAAGTTACTGATTTACTTTGTGATCTGGGCACCTCTGGATTATGTTCTACTTCAATGAAAAGGTTTACCTAAAACAACACAGGGGCCAGAGGTTAAACGTGAGAGGTGAGGTCCGGACAGCTAATACATGCAGCGAGGCAAGAAAACAATGTGTGCCGAGGGCAGGGAGGACAGCCAGTGGGCTGGGGGAGACAGGAGCCGAGCTGGGCAGCATAAAGGCAGAAATGGGCACAGTGGGCCAGGCCATGCCGACCAGGTTAAGTGTTTAGAGGGTCCCTAAAGAGTCATAGTGAAAAAGACTCAGTAAGGCTAGAGACAGAAGAACAGTGAATCACACGAAAGGACCCTGAGGGTTGGGTTCAGAAGGCAGACTCCATTCTAGATGGTAGGGAACCACCGAAGGTTTCTGAGCAGGTTGGTAGGCCGACACAAAAATCATCTTAGGGAAACTGATCTGAGTGTGGTATACTGTGGCGCCTGGAGGAGAGGCAAGGGAAAGTAAGGGAAACCAGCAGTCCAGTGAGGAATGAGTATCTTTTTGACTAAGATAGTAGTTGCACGCCTGAAAAGATTCTGAATGAAATCCAGAAAAGACTCTGTGACTTTCTGGGTGCAGGGGAGCCAGGAAAAGGAGATGAGAAAATCATGAGTGACAGGGTCCACAGGAGGGTACTGTAGACAGCAACAGAACATTTCTGAGAGGGAGCTACTTTATGGGGAAAAACAAAAATTTCAGGTCTGTATACACACTCATGGACATTTCTTTGGCTATATGTGTCCAGAGCCCCCTTCCAACCTAGGGTTTTCCTGTTTTGCTCTGAGTATATGTATTCCTGACATAAAATCTGTAGCACCGTTAAATGGAAAAATATCACCATAAAAAGCCTTACAACTGTTCATTTTTTTAATTGAGTAGTAGTTCTTTATATATTAGGAAATGAACACTTTGTCTACAAATGCATTGCAAATGCAACCCTTGACCCATTTGTCATTTGACTTTGTTTATGGTGGTTTTTAACAGGTCGATTTAAATTTTTGCAAACTCAAATATATAGTAAAGGAGAGTTTTAACACAGCTAATGCCAGTGCTACTAAATGTGTATTAAAAGAGCAGAGTGGGGTGCCTGGGTGGCTCAGTGGGTTAAACCTCTGTCTTCGGCTAAGGTTATGATCTTGGGGTCCCGGGATCGAGCCCCACATCCAGCTCTCTATTCAGCGGGGAGCCTGCTTCCCCCCTCTCTCTGCCTGCCTCTCTGCTCTCTTGTGATCTCTGTCAAATAAATAAATAAAATCTTAAAAACAAAAAAAAAGAGGGTGCCTGGGTGGCTCAGTGGGTTAAAGCCTCTGCCTTCGGCTCAGGTCATGGTTTCAGGGTCCTGGGATCGAGCTCCGCATTGGGCTCTCTGCTCAGCAGGGAGCCTGCTTCTTCCTCTCTCTGCCTGCCTATCTGCCTACTTGTGATCTCTATCAAATAAATAAATAAATAATCTTAAAAAAAAAAAAAAGAGCAGAGTGAGTCATACATATAAGTACTGATAACAACAATAATAAAATAAAGATTGTTATTGGCCACCTAACTGGGCAAACTTGTGTGCCTGGCATCCTGCTGTGGGCTCCATGTGACCTTCTGACTGTACCCTCAAAACCCCAAGCAGTAGATACTAATTCTTAATTCCCATTGTACAGCTGAACCTGAAGTTTAAAAGGCTTAAGTGACTTGCCCACAGGTACACAGCTAATAAAGGTGCGAAACTGAGAGTCATAAAGCTGGAAAAGGAAAACAAAGCGGAGATTTAAACATGGGAAGCCTACCTGGAGTCTGGGCTCTTGAACCCCAGCACCCCCGGCCCCTTCCCACATCCCTGCTTAAGCCACAGGGAGGGCTCTCTGCCGAGCACCACCTTGAGACCCAGACGAACACATTCTTCCACTGCTCACTCCTACTTTCCCTGCCACCTCTTATCTGGGACCTGGTATAAGAATCAGATGGCTGGAAGAGTTTTACTGGAATCCCTGATGAAAATGAACTCAAGGGGCTCTATTTAATTAGGTACCTGAAAGGGGAAAGAAGAAAAAAAGGCTTAAACTACAAAAAGAAAAAAGAAACTTGGTTGTGTTCTCTAGCCTAAAGTAGTTCATGAAGGGCAGAGCAGTCTATTGTTTGGGAAATAAAAGACCTAGCAGGAAAAATTTAAATTAAAAAAGAATCATGTTAAGGTATTTAAATCATGCTGAGTTTTTTCTCCTCACTGTTGTTTTATAACAACTCCCTTGGGAATTTTGAAACCTAAACCATTTTCTTTCTGAAAACATCTCTCTCTCTCACACATACACACACACAAACACACAGTCCTGTTGTGCTGGAAGCCAGCATTTTTTCAAAATCCTGCTGTAAAGGAACATAACAATGAACAGCTACACAAAACTACAAATATTTGATAAGGAAATAAAATTAGGATTTAAGGGGCGCCTGGGTGGCTCAGTGGGTTAAAGCCTCTGCCTTCAGCTCAGGTCATGATCCCAGGGTTCTGGGATCGAGCCCCGCCTCGGGCTCTCTGCTCAGTGGGGAGCCTGCTTCCTCCTCTCTCTCTACTTGCCTCTCTGCCTACTTGTGATCTCTGTCTGTCAAATAAATAAATAAATAAATCTTAAAAAAAAAAAAAAAGGATTTAAAACTTCAAATATTTGGGATACTACCTGCAAGCAATAAGTACTGATTTGGACAATTTAAAAAGAAAATTTAAGGGGCACCTTGGTGGCTCAGTCATTAAGCATCTGCCTTTGGCTCAGGTCATGATCCCAGGATTGATCCTAGGTCCTGGGATCAAGCCTCGAATCCAGCTCCCTGCTCAGCAGGAAGCCCGCTTCTCCCTCTCCCACTCCTCATGCTTGTGTTCCCTCTCTCGATGTGTCTCTGTTAAATAAATAAAATCTAAAAAAAAAAAAAACAAAAAAATGAATCATTTGGAAAAAAAATTAAATCTAAGTAAGTATAAATATGATGTTTAAGCAGCACCTGGGTGGCTCAGTCAGTTAAGTGTCTGCCTTTAGGCAAGGTCCTGCGATCAAGCCCGCCATCGGGCTCCCTGCTTTCAGGGAAACTGCTTCTTCCTCTCCTCCCTGCTCCTGCTTTCTCTCTCTCTCTCAAATAAATAAGTAAAATATATTTTTTAAAGTATAAATATGACGTTTGAAAACTGTTGTGCACACAGCTGCTGTCCTTTACCGAATACTCACAGTATCTTTGGAAATGGAATAAACTTTCCCTTTCACCAAGTAAAGAGAGAAATGTGGACCACCAAAATGAAAGGTTTTGGTCTGTTAAAAATAAAATAAAAACAGGCCCCAAATAGAGTCCCCTGTGCTAAGCCCCACATCAGCAAACCAAGACTTAATATCTAACCTAATTGGAGTTTCAGCCTCTTCCAGGAATGTGACCTTTTACCAGTCAATCTGGAATTTCATGGTCAGCACCAAAGAGCTCATCTGCCTGACAGGCCCCTGTCCTCCCCTAAAGGAAGGTGACCTTGACTGAAATAAACCACTTTCTGTTGGAAACTTCCTTTTTCTGTCCTGTTCTTCCTATAAAAAGCTTTTCATTTGGTACAGCTCCTTAGAGCTCCCTTCTATCAGCTAAGATGGGATGCTGCTGGATTCACAAATCATTAAATAAAATCAATCAGATCTTCAAATTTACTCAGTTGAGGGACGCCTGGGTGGCTCAGTTGGTTAAGCGGCTGCCTTCGGCTCAGGTCATGATCCCAAGCATTGTGGGATCGAGTCCAACCTCGGGCTCCTTGCTCGGCGGGGAGCCTGCTTCTCCCTCTGCCTCTGCCTGCCTCTCTGTCTGCCTGTGCTCTCTCTCTCTCTAACAAATAAATAAATAAAATCTTTAAAAAAAAAATTTACTCAGTTGAATTTTGGTTTTTTCAACAGGTCAAAGCCAAGGCTTCCCTGATAGAGAAGTACGAGAGAAAAATCCAACCATCCTGCTTGTCCCCTGTTCACATGATCTGTGAAGCCTATCATTTCTTAGTTTGTTCATGTTTGTTTCCTAGGGAGAACACAGAGGGAATTATTGATTTCTAGTAATGTTGTGGTATACACTGAAAGAAAACAAATAGTGAGACTTAAGGGCTAACTGTGGTCATTTTTCCTTGCATTCATTTCAGACCTTCTACTTCTTCCTCTCAGGCCCTGTGACACGACCATCGAAGACCAGAAATAACTCCATGTGTAATTAATCTCAGACATAGATGGAAAGAGGGTGGAGAGGAGCCTTCTCCTATCTGTGACCTCAAGCCACAAAACCAAATGAATGGTCAATCTTCAAGAGTATAATGACAAACCTGTTGGGGATCTCTGCCCATGTGGCTTCCCAAATGAGGTTTGTTCTCTTTCTTCTTAGACAAGGTAGTGGCCCCTCTCTCCAAAGATCTCTCCTTTACAAAAATCTAATTCTTTTTTTTTTTAAGATTTTATTTATTTATTTGACAGATCACAAACAGGCAGAAAGGCAGAGAGAGGGAGGAAAGCAGACTCCCTGCTGAGCAGAGAGCCCGATGTGGGGCTCGATCCCAGGACCTTGGGATCATGACCTGAGCTGAAGGCAGAGGCTTTAACCACTGAGCCACCCAGGCGCCCCCAAAAATCTAATTCTTATACTGGGAAGCCATAGCAAACTATCTGCTGCCCAACACAACTTCACCAGGAGGAAATTCATTTCAAACTCCAAAATAAAGATTCCAAGTATCAAAGTCCTGTGAAATATACAATGATTCCTGGTATATTTGAGTTAAACTGACCCTCAGAACATAAAGTAGTACAACTGAAAATAAGTACTGGTGTTCACTTAATGCAAGTATTTGGCAGGATGTACTGGGTCCCATTTCTCCAGAGGAAGGGATGCTTCCTATCATTTTCATGTGTGGCACTCAGACTTTAGACCCAAGTAGAAGAAACAAGAGTATCAAGTGCATGATACTTTGAGATTTTCCCAGGGTTTTTCTTCCATAATCTATTTTACCAAGTTCTATTTCTTACGATTACCCCTCAGGTTACAGATGAAAGTAACAGTAAATAACACTATTTTGTACTTAATAACAATGCTTACCCACCTACCTCCCTACCAGGGATGAGGATGAATGGAAGAGTCTGACAGGCACTCACAGCTCTGTAGGAAGGCATTCCCAGCATGAAGCCTTGCTGTGGTTAAATAACACCTTTCCTCTAGGGATCTAAAAGTATCTCACAAAGCTCATTAACCCTTCAAACAAACTGCTGTGATGTACACCAGAGCTCAGCTTTATTATTTAAAGGAAAAGAACCAGACAGGCTAAGACCACTAACATCATGATACAAATTTAGGAGATCCCAGGACCAGGCCCAGAACACAGGCTGGTAGAAGACCACATCCACAAGGCACTGTGTTATGTGTGTCACAATTTGAGTAACAGATCTGTGCCAAAGAATGCCAAGACAGGCAGTTCCATTCTTGGGCCATGTGTACACAATCACTCTGCAAAGAAACTGTTCATGGGGCTCTATGGCCAAGAATGAAGAAGAAATAATGCTAAAAGCTATCCTCACAGCCCTTGGGAGATCCTGAGAAGCAACAAAACAAATAATGGCATATTTCAGAAGCGTTCTTCATGAAACTGGCCTCCACACACAAGATGAAGACTTTGGGGCGTAGACAGAAAGTAATGGACATCAGACTAAAACTACAAAGGTTTGAACAATATCACAGCTCCACATATGTCACAGCACTAATCTCACTTAGAATTAGGATCACAAATCAGGGTTTTTTTCCACAAGTAAGTTTTGTTTCAAAGTTTTGTTAAAATTCCCCTAACCTAAAAAAAATGATTGTGAATTTCTGCCAAGGTACCATGCAATTCAAACTCTTAAGACTTTCTGTACCTTGCATGTTTCCTCTGGCTACATGTGACATCACTTCTGAAGAGAGTAAATGTGGGAGATATGAAGACAAGAAGGAAAAAGGAGATCCAACACATCCAGGGGTCAACAAAGGCCTCCCATCTGCTTTTAAGATATTCACAAAGACTGTACTCATATGGATTCTTTCTAAAGATCGCAAAAGAACACAACTGAGCCTATTCATGCTAAGCCATGTTCCTCTACACAAAGACAAAACACAAACAACTTTGTCTGAAAACCAGAGACAGGAACTTCTTTTCTTTTGAGAGAGAGGCCAAGATGGTTCTTAGGGCAAACTAGTCTTTAATGCTTTCCTGTCAATAACCACAGAGCCACCCCTTCCCCCAAGTTCTCCGTCTTTAAACAGGGACAATGCTTTATAAGCATGTGCTGTGCTGGAACAAGATAAATTATAAGATGGAATTCTGAGCTCTGGGTATGATTGTCACTTATGGCCTAGAACCATTAATTCCTCATCAGAGGAAGCAAAAAACAGAGTTTCCTTTAAAGATAAAAAGGCAAAGGTTTTGTAGGAACTCTGACAGCTTCGAGTCTCTGCAGTCATCATCTGGTCTCACAGGGCTGTAGTATTTTTAAAGACTGGCATAGGAACACTGCCTTCAGAATAAAGAAAGACTGGAATAGAATACTTACTTCAGAATAAAAGCCAATGGGGCTGGCAGGTACTTCCTATCCTAGAATTGTCTCCAAATACAGCCCTAACTCTGCCCAAGATGCCACTTTTAATCTGAAACCTCAAGTTGCAGTGATCAAGTGGCAAGAGAGCCAATAATAATAGCTAATAATAGCCAATAAAAAAAAAGGACATAATGTACTTCCAGAAAGGCCTGGGGCACTGTGCCTCCAAGGACCAAGGTGAAGGCTGGACTGGGGGAGGAGTAGCCCCTGACATGATCAGTTGCCTGCATCAGGGAAGCAGCAGGAAGATGCTCCATGCATCTCCATGAAAGGTGGACCAAAAGCTTGCCTGTCCCCGGAGCACAAGCCCAGTCTCCAGTGATTGTCACAGCACATGAACACTCTGAGGCTCCTTACCCGGAATGGGGACATGAACCTGAAAGTCCTTCATTCATTCTGCTCTCCCAAAATCCCTGCCTGTCTTAGCTGCAGCGAGCAGGAGGCATGCTAACAGCATGACCTAAGGAGCGCCAGGCACAAGCCAGACGAACAGAGCCAGAGGAATAAAGGCTTCAAAACTTCCCTCAGATAATCACTCAGGGCTGCACTTTTGGATGCTTGGTCTGAGCCTCATTGCTGATGTAAGGATTATCAAGTTTAGTTTAAGATTCTGCTGGTAAGGCCAAATGACCTATTAGAGAGTGAATTAAAACAGCTCCATACAAACAGGATGCCAGGCAGTTCTGCTGAGCACCTCAATACTCAAAATGCCAAGGGACTTCCCCTCCCTGCAGGGCTGCTTGATTTTAAAAAGCAGCAAGAAAAAAAACAAGGGGCGGAGGCAGGAGGAAGGAAGAGGCCGCGCTGACAGGGCTGCTGAGCCTAGATGGAAGCTCGAAGCTCGCACACTGCAGCATGCTCTGCCCGCCTCCCGGGCAGCAGGGAGAACTCACTGCAGAGATGGGCGCCTGGGAGCTGGGTTTGCCAACAGATGGGTTCCGGTGGAAGCCTCGCCTCTGGGCATGGATATTACTGCTTTGGCAGGGCAAAACTGCCCCTGGTGGCTCTGGGCTAGCGGACATCCTTCAGTGCCCCCAGTGAGGGACTGATTCTGCAGATAAATCCTTTCCCTCAGAAGGCCCCTTCACGCTCAGTGAAATAGGTCAGCACTCTTGTATTTTCAGTCTGGTCGTCTTCCCTCAGGTATCATTCAGAACTGTCCCTCACTCACAAGCAACAGAAGGCGTTGGATCTCATATTATGTATCCGACAGGAAGTGCAAGTCAGCAGAAAGAAACCCTGGAAAGGGAGCACCGGGGACAGGAGCAGAGACAATTTCTTCTGGGCCTGGCGGTCTCTAGGCATGCGGCTTGAGGGAGGCTGGGCATAAAGGGGCTGACTACAGTGCCAAGCAAAAAATTCAGAGAGAGAACAAAGTGAGAAGAGAGAGAACAAGGCCATTAGGCTCAGCCCAGCTCCATTCCAACTTTTCCTACATGAGAACAGCTTCCAGAAGTTAAAGTACGAATCAGATGCCCATTGGCAACATCTGACAGTGGCAAGAGTATCCACGCATACAGATAATAATTGTCCAAATAATGGCTAGGGTGGTGACAGCTCTCGGCTCTCGGGAGGCTGGGAAAGAGGGCGCCACCTGCCTGGGATCCTGGATTCTCAATGAAGTCACCTGATTACAGAGGGAGACAGGAGGTAATATGTCCTCTGTCAGAACCCCAGGGAACCTGCCCCAGTAACACCACGGCAGCGTTACATATGAAGACACATACCTTGTTGTCTATAAGCCAGTTCACATGGCCTCCTTCCCCTCTGCAAAGGGCTACAGATCAAATAAGCAAAAGGCCTTGGAAGTGGGATGTGATTATCATCCCCCGCCACACCTCAGGGATTACAAGAACAAGACCCCTACAATTTAAGAAAGTGGTTTCAATGTTTTAACCTACAACTGAAAGAGTAAACTTTGAATTGGTGTTCTGGTTGATTTATATCCTGTGTTTTCACTTTTAATTTGTAATGACAAGGCTCGCATTTGAGCACAAATTATAAAACTGTTTCATCACTGGGATAGAGGGAAAGAGGACATTGTTTCTTAATTAGTCATCAGCTTAATAAGTTTCCTGGCATAAAGGACTTCACTCTTGTTTCTTTGATCTCATCACACCAATGTCCTCTAATAACATTTAGACATTGTTGGCACCAAGCCACCCAATCGAACCTGGCTCCATATGGTCTGGTCTCTCGACAAGAGGCTGCTTTAAAGAAGACAGTGCCCTGTTCCCATCACTGGGTACAGATTTATATTTGGCTCCTGGTTTGTCTACACTGTAGCCAAAAACACAAAATGGAATGAATATACATACACAATGAGCTATTATTCAGTCTTAAAAAGAAACAAAATCCTGATACGGGCTACAACACTGATGAATCTTGAAATAAGCCAGAGACAAAAGGACAAAATACTGTTATGATTCCACTTATAGGAGATACCTACAGTAGTCAAATTCGTAGAGCTAGAAATCAGATCAGTGGGTGCCAGGGGCTGAGGGGAGGAGGGAATGAGCAGTCACTGTTTAATGGGTGCAGAGTTTCAATCTGGGATGATAAAAAAAGTTCTGGAGATGGACGCTGGCAATGGTTGGACAACTATGTGAACTGCACTTTAATGCCACTGAATTATACACTTAAAACCGGTTAAAGGGGGGGCACCTGGGTGGCTCAGTGGGTTAAGGCCTCTGCCTTTGGCTCAGGTCATGATCCCAGGACCCTGGGATCGAGCCCCACATCGGGCTCTCTGCTCAGCAGGGAGTCTGCTTCCTCCTCTCTCTCTCTGCCTGCCCCTCTGCCTGCTTGTGATCTCTGTCAAATGAATAAATAAAATGTTTAAAAAAAAAAAACGGTTAAAAGGGGAAATCTTATATTTTACCACAATTAAAAAAAACACAATGGACCCCAAATGAACCATAATCCAACTCACTTCATTTGTGAACTGTACCCCAAATGATATGACTGGATCCCCAGAAATGACGACACAAGAGAGATGAGTATTTCCCACAACAGTAACAGGCACTCTGTTCTGAGTTCACAGGAATGTAATTAGAGAGACCAAAGACAACGGAGTATTTATTTTCCCTTCCCCAAATATGCCAAGACTCTGGCTTAGTGTTTCATGTGCAGTAGGTAGTCAAGGAAATGTGTATTTCCTGCTGTCACTGTCTTTGCCAAACCATGGCCTCTATCTTGTTGCTGTGCAGGTTAGACCCTTCCAAAGCCCTCATCCCCTGCCTCAGCCAAGACAACACATAGATGCATTCCAGAACCACTGCAAAAATGAATAACCAATAAACATAAATTCAAAAGAGAGTAAAGGGAGGGAAACAAACAAACAAACAAACAAACATCGTGTATGAAGAGAGAGCAACAGGCCAGAGAAGGAGCATCATTCTGGAATGGATGTTGGCTCTGTCAAAAGATCAGCCGAGCACTCGTTTTCCAGTTTCAATTTAACGATGGTTTCAGCTCGCTAACAGTCATGTCTTGGGTTGCCCTCAGTGTTTTAAGACTTCACTTTCCAGGCAAGGTGACATATAAAGCAAAAGCAGAGGAAAAGTTTGGGTAAAATACTAAAATAAATATGAATCTTCTTCCTGGCTCCCACCCTGACCCAAGAGCCTAAAATAAGACCCTATAAAACCAAACTGAAGCATTTCAAACTGCACTTTTATCTCTGATGCTTGAAAAAACTGCCCAATCACCCAACAGAAGTATTTTATGTCTTTTCATATACAGTATATTTATTACTAGCAAAATATGAAAAAGCCCCTAATGACTTCCTGAAATCTCCTATTGTCACGAGTTTTGTTTTTCAACCATTAAGAATGGAGGTGGAGCCATATTTTATCACTAACAGCAAAACAATAGTGGCCGCATTTTGACAAGAGGTCTTGTCCCAGGTTTGTTCTTAAACTCCATGTTTTTCTGATATTCATGCTAACTATAAAATTTACACAATTTACTTACAAGAGCAGTGTTCTTTATTTCTCATTCGGTAGTTTTTTTTAAAGATTTTATTTATTTATTTGACAGAGATCACAAGTAGGCAGAGAGGCAGGTAGAGAGAGAGAAGGGGAAGCAGGCTCCCCACTGAGCAGAGAGCCTGATGTGGGGCTTGATCCCAGGACCCTGAGATCATGACCTGAGCGGAAGGCAGAGGCTTAACCCACTGAGCCACCCAGGTGCCCCTCATTCAATAATTTTTATTAATATGTTCTGTAATAAGGCATAAATGAAATGGCAAAAGAAATCATTGTTCATCTTTCAAGTTAATGAATGTGTACCACAGAGAAACATAAAATTAGTCTTGGCTATATTCTGAAATAAAAGGAGGTTAAGTGTAAATTCAAGTTCATTATGATCCATATCAGCTGAATCCTGCTATGTGGAGTATTAAAGTTGCAATCAAATTTAATTAAAAAATGAACTTCACTTATTAACAGAGGATTGCGAGTTATGAGCTATAGATATATTTAAGGTGGGGCTCTCTTTTTCTTGAATTTAGTAAACTCATTTAAAAAAAAGAAATAAACAGGGGCACCTGGGTGGCTCAGTCAATTAAGTGTCTGCCTTTGGCTCAGGTCATGGATCCTGGAGTGTAGCCCTGCCTGGGGGGGGGTCCCTGCTCAGTGAGGAGTCTGCTTCTCCCTCTGCCCCTGCCCCCTGACTCGTGCTCTCTCTCAATAAATAAATAAGATCTTTAAAAATAAAAATAAATAAGGACGCCTGGGTGGCTCAGTGGGTTAAGCTGCTGCCTTTGGCTCGGGTCATGATCCCAGGGTTCTGGGATCGAGTCCCACACTGGGCTCTCTGCTCGGCAGGGAGCCTGCTTCTCCCCTCCCCTCTCTCCTACTTGTGTGATCGCTGTCAAATAAATAAATAAATAAAATCTTTAAAAAAAATAAATAAATAAACATTTGCTAGAAAAGATTCAAGTAAATAGCAATTCAATAAGACTGTCTGTTAACTAAATATTTATGACATAATTAGTATATCTTGAGGGTCTATTAAATATGAGCATCATAGCTAATCATAAAGTCGTGTGGGGGGATGCCTGGGTTGCTCAGTCGGTTGGGCGGTTGCCTTTGGCACAGGTCCTGATTCTAGGATCCTGGGATCAAGTCCCACATTGGGCTCCTTGCTCAGCGGGGAGCCTGCTTCTCTCTCTGCCTCTGCCTGCCACTCTGCCTACTTGTATTCTCTCCTTCTCTCTCTGACAAATGAATAAATAAAATCTTAAAAAAAAAATAAAGTTGTGTTGGGTGAAATAAAAGAAAACTAAACTAAACTCTAACCATTTAGGTGTCAGCAAACTTTTCCCATAAAGGGCGAGGTATCCATGTGGTGTCTGTCCCAACTTCTCAACCCTGGCACTGTAGCACCAAGGCAGGCAGACGTGCATAGCCAAATGAGAGTGGCCGTGTTCCAATAAAACTTTATCTATGGGGGTGCCTGGGTGGCTCGGTGGGTTAAAGCCTCTGCCTTCGGCTTGGGTCATAATCCCAGGGTCCTGGGATCGAGCCCCGCATCGGGCTTTCTGCTCCACAGAGAGCCTGTTTCCTCCTCTCTCTCCCTGCCTGCCTCTCTGATTACTTGTGATCTCTGTCTGTCAAATAAATAAATAAAATCTTTAGAAAAAAAAACTACAAAACTTTATCTATGGACCGTGGCATTTGAATTTTACATGATTTTTACATGTCCTAAAGTATGACTCTTCTTTTGATTATTTTTTTCTAACCATTAAAAAACATTAAAAACCTTCATAGTTTGCGGGCCATATGCCAGACAGGGGGCAGGACATAGCCGGCCCTTAGACTACAGCTTGCGGGCCCCTGCTCTAAGTTTACAATCTCAAGTATGAGGTTAAAAACCATCCCCTTTGGCAAATAGAAAATCTTTTTCTTCTCTTCCTCCAAAATCTGATTTCTATAAAAGGCAGTTTTAGTCAGTCAATCCAGAAAAGCGAGCTGAGTGTTTGCTGGGTGCAAAAACATTGCTAAACACTGGGGAGCACATGACAGGTCTCTGCACGATCAAGGTGAGGAGAGAAGGGAAGAGTGCCATCGACTGGGATGGGCCTTACCAATACAGACAGAGGTACTATCAGTATTTGAAGATGAGTAGAATTTGCACATAACAAGACTGCAGTAAAAGAGAAACAGAGAGATAAAGACAAAACCTTAAAAAGTAGCCCTACTAAGGCAGTGAATTAAAAAAAAAAGTAGATTTAGTGGCAAGGAAAAAACCTGGAGAGCCAACAGCCACTGAAGCCAAGAAAAGAGAACATTTGAAGGAGAAAAGGGCTTAATACTCTCAGTGTGGTTACTGGGGAAAAAGTAAAAGTAGGTCAAGGCACTAAACAAACAGGGGCCACTGGTGACCTTTTACAGTGTTGTTTCAGTTCAACAATAGAGGTGAGAGCTAGGTTGCAGGGAATTAAATAGGGAATAGTTTGAAAAGGATGACAGCAAGAAGAATGGCTTTTTAGAGAAATGAACTCTCATTTCTTCAAACAAAAAAATTCTAATGAAAGATGCTGGCTATCTTCCTAGTAGCTTACTCTAATATGAAACATTCTAATTAGAAAATTGTACCTTACATTAAACTTTTACACCCTTTGAAATCAAATGGCCCAATTTTTGCAGTAAGATCAACAATTAATAAAAGCTGCATCTATCTTAAACACTGAAACAAAACAATAGCCAAGACTTCAATAAACTCTTCTGGAAGGAAGTTATCAAAAAATACGTGTATACACAACAAATGGCTAGTGTCCTATCCCCTTCCTAAGCGAACATCTGTTTTTCCTTCTTTTAGAAAATTTTATTTTGACAGTTTAAGACTTACAGCAAAGTTATAAGAATAGTAAAAAGAATTCCTGGATACCTTTTATCCTTCTTTTTTGTTTAAAAGTAGGTTTACCATCTACTTTAAGAAATATATTATTTAGCTGAATTTCCTGTTTTGTTTTCTGTTCTTTGTAATGAGTTGGAAAACAAATTTCAGCCATTCAGTTTATTTTTTTTCTTAAGTTTTTTATTTATTTAGGGGCGCCTGGGTGGCTCATTTAAGCATTTGCCTTCGGCTCAGGTCATGATTCCAGGGTCCTGGGATCGAGCCCCACATAGGGCTTCCTGCTCAGTGAGGAGTCTCGATTGTCCTTCTCCCACTGCCCCTAATCCTGTCCTCTCTTAGTCTCATGCATGCACACTCTCTCTAATAAATAAAATCTTTTTTAAAAAAGTTTTTATTTATTTATTTAAGAGTGAGAGCAAGAGAGATCACAGGGGGAGAGGGAGCCTGATGTGGGGGCTTGATGCCAGGACCCTGAGATCATGACCTGAGGCAGATGCTAACAGACTGAGCCATCCAGGTGCCCCAATTCAGTTTAAAAAGTGCTGGGGGCCAAGTAGTTTCATTAAGTTGTCTGTGATACAATCACAAGTTGTAGGGAAGAAAAATCTAATATAAGCTCACTTCCCAGAACTCCTGTGCTCTTTTATCAGTGAGCTGAGGTCTTCCATCGGCTCTGCCCTGTTCTCTCTCCCCACCTTCTGGGGCTGACTAAATGCAGGTTAGTTAGATATTCTCACTCTGTCCTTTAGGTCTCTTATTCTCTCAGCTCCAATTTTGCCTTTTCCTCTGTCCATGCAACATTCTGGACGATTTCTTCTGACCTAACTTCCAGCCCACTCCGTCTCTTTAGCTATGTCTACTTTGCTGCTAAACCCATCCACTGAGCTTCTCACTTTAGTTACTGCACTTTATAGTTAGTTCAAGCATTTCGATCTGGTTTTTAAAACTGCAATATAACTGCAATGTTACAATGTTTTTGTAACTGTTCCCAATGACCTAGTGACAATTTGAAGCTTGGCTTTTAATTTCTCTGAACACACTAAACATGGCTGTTTTTAGCCTGAGTCTCATGACTCCACGATCTCGTGTCTTGAGTTTGGGATGTCTGCTTATGGGGAGCGGTCTCTGCATAGGCCCGACTGTCTCTGTGTACTGGCTATGTTGGGGAGAAAGTTCCTTGGAGGAATATTACTAGGCAGAGAATGATGACACTATCTCCTGGAGAGGATTTTTCTTTGCAACTGCTGGGTGCCTCGGGGCACTCCCAATCCAGAGCCTCCTTCATCAAAATTTACGAACTCATTCTCTATTTTCTCCTTTGAAAATCATTTTATTTTTTCACCTGTAATTCACCTTTTAGAGTCTTTTTCTTTTCTGCTTGGAATCTTAACAGTTAATTTTTACACTGCTTAAGGATCCTCTTTCTCATATTTTTCCCTTATATTTTCCATGTCTTCACCTTTGCCAGAGATCTTAACTTTATCTTCCAATCCTTAATTGAATATATGTACACTTGAGTATATATATATCTATGTATGTATGTAATTTCCAAGGAGTCTCTTATTCTCTAATTGAACTTTGCCACGACATCTTAACTTGATAAGTGAAATTCTTCAGAAAGTTTTATGTTCGCTCCTCTAACACATTTCCTACTTCACACGATTATCAAGAACAATATGACTGCTTTTGTTATGGAGAAAAGCTATTACAAAATTCTAGTATGTCCAAGGGAACTGAATTTCATAAGTGTCAATAGTGTCAATATGTATAAATAGCTTAGAGAGGAAGTGGCATCTGTTTACCGATTTTACATCAAGTTTAGAATTTCAAATCACAGAAAAAAAAATTTCAAGTCACAGAAATATCAGGTAGTAAAAACGATACCATAGCTATGGTGGTAATGAGAGACAATAATTTTATTCTACATTCGATTTGCTGATGTTTATTCTGACATAAGAGTGCAATGGAACACTTAGTAATAGACTTTCAAAGAAAGCCTTTCTGAAAAAGTTGAGTTTTTTGTGGGGGAAAAAAAAGACTTCTAAAGAACCATGTAATCAAGAAGTAATTTTCAGTAACAATATATAATACAGCTGAAAATTGAATTGGATAATGGATAACAAAAGACACAATGTTTTCCTCCTTAGAGATAATATAGTTTCTGGGGTAACTGGGTGGCTCAGGTGGTTAAGCATCCAACTCTTGATTTCGGCTCAGGTCATGATCTCAAGGTGGTGAGACTGAGCCCTCAGCAGGGAGTCTGCGGGAGATTTTCTTTCTCCCTCTCCCTTTGCCTTTCCCCCACTCTCGAATGAGCATGCTGGAGTGCTCTCTAAGATCAATAAAATTTTTTCTAAAGAAGAAATAATATAGTTTCTAAACGCCAGTCTCTCTTTGTAGTCATTAATGTCTGTTTTTTTTTTAGGTAGGCTCCACACCCAACAGGGGGTTCGAACTTACGACTGCAAATCAAGAGTCCCATGCTCTGAACCAGCCAGGTGCTCTTAATATATTTTTTAATTACTATATAGTTCTCATTCTCATTTCTCTTCCCTAGAAAACAACAAAAATGAATTCAGCTTTTCAATACTCTTCTAATACTCTGAAACAAAGTAATCATTCAAAACAAGCATCTTTACTGGTGTTTGAGGAATTTAATTGTGACTTTGTTACCTTAGGACAAACTGGAATTGGCCAGGGAGGGACATGGGAGGTATATTCTCCTTTTTGACCTTGGTAGTAACTACACTGTTCACTTCATGATTATTTGTTAGACAGTATTTATATGTGTGTGTGTGTGTGTGTGTGTGTGTGTGTATTTCATGTACTTTTCTATGTATATGTTTCATCAAAAAAGATAAAGTAGGGGGCGCCTGGGTGGCTCAGTGGGTTAAAGCCTCTGCCTTCGGCTCAGGTCATGATTCCAGGGTCCTGGGATCGAGCCCCACATCGGTCTCTCTGCTCCGCGGGGAGCCTGCTTCCTCCTCTTTCTCTGCCTGCCTCTCTGCCTACTTGTGATCTCTGTCTGTCAAATAAGTAAATAAAATCTTAAAAAAAAAAAAAAAAGATAAAGTAGTACATATTTTTAAATAGCTTCCTTAAGCAAATTAAATAAAGATATCATCTATTTTTTTTAAAGATTTTATTTATTTATTTGACAGAGATGACAAGTAGGCAGAAAGGCAGGCAGAGAGAGAGAGGAGGAAGCAGCCTCCCTGCGAGCAGAGAGCCCGATGTGGGGCTCGATCCTAGGACCCTGAGATCACGACCCAAGCCGAAGGCAGAGGTTTTAACCCACTGAGCCACCCATGCACCCCAAGATCTCATTTAAATTTACTTGTTCGACCTGTTCTTTTGTAAAGATGTTAAGGGGCAGAGAGAACAAAAGCAAAGATGAATGAAATTTTTGAGTTACTGCCATTTACATCTTTCAAGAAAAGTCTCAGTGTGGCTAGATAGATTAAAATCGATTTCCAGGGGCACCTGGGTGGCTCAGTGGGTTAAAGCCTCTGCCTTCGGCTTGGGTCATGATCCCAAGGTCTTGGGATCGAGCCCCTCATTGGGCTCTCTGCTCAGTGGAGAGCCTGTTTCCCCCTCTCTCTGTCTCTGCCTACCTCTCTGCCTACTTGTGATCTCTCTCTGTCAAATAAATAAAATCTTAAAATAAATAAATAAAATCTTTAAAAAAATAAAACCTATTTCCAAGTAAAGTATTAAAAATTAATACAGTTTAGGGCGCCTGGGTGGCTCAGTCGGTTAAGAATTGGACTCTTGGTTTCAGCTCAGGGCATGATCTTAGGATGCTGGGATCAGCCTACACTGGGGCTCCATATTTAGCAGGGAGTTGGCTTCCGCTGTCCCTCTCCCTCTGCCCCTCCGCCCCCCAAAATGAATAAATAAACATTTTAAAAAAATGATTTTTATTTATTTATTTGACAGAGAGATAAATTACAAGTAGGCAAAGAGGCAGGCAGAAAGAGAGAGGGAAGCAGACTCCCTACTGAGCAGAGAGCCTGATGCGGGACTCGATCCCAGGACCCTGGGATCATGACCTGAGCCGAAGGCAGAGGCTTTAACCCACTGAGCCACCCAGGCACCCCGAATAAATAAATCTTTAAAAAAAAACTTAATACAGTTCCCTCTTTCTCTGGATTTAAAGATTCCTGTATATAAAGTAGAAAAGGCAGAAATTCATCTCCTTTTTACTTAGTTTATATTTCCAGGATTTTTAGGTGTCTAAAGAAATGGCACTTTCTTTCTTTTTAAGATTGTATTTACTTATTTGACAGAAAGAGAGATCACAAGTAGGCAGAGAGGCAGGCAGAGAGAAAGGGAGAAGCAGGCTCCCTCCTGAGCAGAGAGCCTGATGTGGGCCTCAATCCCAGGACCCTGAGATCATGACCTGACCCAGCTAAACCCCCCAAGTCACCCAGGTGCTCAGAAATGGCACTCTCACGGTGGCCTCTGATTCTGGACCGAGAGCACTTTCTTTCTATTCCTTCCCAAATACATCATCTGTGCCTTTGTTTGCACGACACCACCTCCTCTGGTGAGCACAAGCTAGGGCTCGGCTATCTCCTCTTCACTCTGCAGTTAGACGCCATGCTTTTGAACAGGTAATACCATACCCCTGTTCCATGTGCTACAGCACAGTTCTGGTAGAGTGACTCTACAGCTTAAGGCCAGCTCAGAGGCCCCCCACACAGACTGCCACTAAGACCACTTCTCTCTGAGAAGCTGGCAGTCACTGGCGGTCTGCTTACAAGGGGGCAGTTATCTCTGGCAGTATGTCTCTAGGTCAGCGTGGTTTCTCCAATCACAAGTTTATAACTGCTTCAGGGATGAACAAACAACATCTTTGTTCTTATCTCTTAGATCAGAAACAGAAGCTCTCTGAGTGGTGACTACCCTCTGAGTTTGGCCTAGGTCTTCTTCACTTGGTACATTCTCCTTTCAAAGCTGTCAAGCTTCCCTCACAACCCACCATAACTAAATAGGTTCCTTTTCTGGTTCAAAAAACACAGTACAGTGGTTCTTTAGTTGTCAGTTCTTCCAAAGTCCTTCTTAAGGTAAGAACATTCTTATTTTAGCTAGGAATAACCCAATGCTGGTCTATTACTGTGGTTAACAACTCTCGAAAGGGCCATACAAAAGAAAAATGTGGCTTCTACCTCCCAAAGTCATTAAAGATTTTTTCTCTTTCTTATTAAGGCACCCAGAACACATAATATTACACCAAGCCAAAAGGACCAATTCTCTTCATGGAGTAGAATAGCAATTGGCCGTTACTTATTAAATTCTTACGGCAATGAGCAATGACTTGCTTTCTCGTTTTGTTTCTCTTTGAATAGTAGATGAAGTTGATTTTTTTCCAAGGCTGCTTCTCATCACCAGCATTCCTGATCCTTGACCTATGCAGCTGTTAATATGCTACGCACATATGCTTGGGCCCCTGAACAGCCAGTGCAGTTAACCTTTTGGTTTTCTCCAAGTCAGTTCCTATCTTGTTAGTGAAATTTATGTTTTTTTCTTCTAAACATAATAATCTTACCTGGCATAAAACCATATATAATTCATTGGTTTTTATGAATCTTTTTCTCCCCAAGGGTTTCTGGGCCCGTGGGTTCTCATGTTCTGAGAGGGGCATGTTCATTCATGGTAATTCCAAAAGGTGGGCTACTATAGCTAGTTCAGAAACAATTATTACCTCTTGTGCGTTTGGGCATAGGTAATTGTGGGAGGCCACGTTTTACCTTTATTCTCAAAGTGAATTCCTCTGACTGAATATAGATGAAAGATTACATTTTCTTTTTTTTTTTAAGATTTTATTTATTTATTTGACAGAGATCACAAGCAGGCAGAGAGGCAGGCAGAGTGAGAGGAGGAAGCAGGCTCCCTGCCCTGCATGATGTGGGGTTCAATCCCAGGACCCCGGGATCATGACCTGAGCCGAAGGCAGAGGCTTTAACCCACTGAGCTACCCAGGTGCCCCAAAAGATTACATTTTCTGCAGCTAATGACTAAAAAGTAAAATATTGGACACTGAATCAAAGGACACTTTTTCTAATTATCTGTGTTCAAAGGGATTTCTTCATATTCATAATTCACCCCCATCGTTCTGTACTGTAATTGCCTATTAACCGTCTGTATGCCTCAAAGACAGGAAGCACCTAGAAGGCAGGGACTGTATCATAATGGCTGTTTTTATCTGCAGGGCACATGGTCTGGCAGATGGTACACCCTCCTAAGTATTTCTGTTGATGTGTTAGTAATGCATTCAATTCAAAGTCTAATTCTTAATTAGCCACGATTTTAGACTAACTGGCACACACCACTGCCCCAACATTTATGGAATGATTTCTAAAAAGATTTCATCACAGTTCACACAGGTATGCCCAACTTCAAATACCTAATGATCTCTACCTAAACACTGAGCATCTTTATGGGAGGCAACAGAAACAATGTTAACCCTGTGATTTGAATCTTTCTGTTAATTCAGACTTGGCCACTAAAATGCTGTGACCTTTGGCAAGTTGCTTTAACCACACTGGATCTTGTGGATTAAATGGTCTCAAGTCCCTGGCTGAGCCCAGCTCTAAAACTCCCAGGAGGCATGAACCAGTAAGGGTACTACCAACATAGCAAGCCCTTGTTAACACTAGAGGGAGCTGCACCCATGTCACCACTGGGGTGGTGAGGAAGACTTAGAGGCAAAGCATCTTTAAATTGGAAGACTGGCTCTCCAGCCACCGCACATGCTCTCTGCCATCACCTCCCTCTTCCAGAGGGCACAGCATCCCGCACTTGACTTTCATCTGCATACCTCTGAAGCTGTAATTCGAATTCCAAAAGAATCAAGTTGGCTTGAGTCATTCCTACAGATTTCTTTCCCTGTTCAGTCTACTTTCTTTCTTAATCAAACTAACAACAACAACAAAAAAGCAAAGTGATTAATGCTATTATTGGAAAAGCCCCAGGAAATGAGATGGTGGAGGAAAAAGAATCATATCACACTGAAGCTGGGGCCTGGGAAAATCAGTAAACTACAGCTGAATTAATTAGCAGCTTGCCACTCAAACCAAAGCTACCACAGTTACTCTGACAACAAGAAAACCACTCAAAAAAGAGGAAAGGTATCAAGGAAAAGAAGAAATTGACATAGCTCTGCAGGGTAGGAGCCTGAATACCTGCCTAAGAGGGAATCTGGTCACTGCCATGTCGGGCTCTGCAATAAGAACTTTGTAGCTGCTGAAGTGATGTCATCAATTAAAGGTAATGGAGTCACACTAGGCATTTGGCAAGAAAAGTGCCCAGCAGCCAGATAAGGCAATAGAGGATGAGGGGGGAAGGAAAAAGAAAAAGCATTTTTATTATATATTTTTTAAAGATTTTATTTATTTATTTGACAGAGATCACAAGTAGGCAGAGAGGCAGGCACAGACAGAGAGGGGGAAGCAGGCTCCCTGCTGAGCAGAGAGCCCGATGTGGGGCTCTATCCCAGGACCCTGAGATCATGACTTGAGCTGAAGGCAGAGGCCTAACCCACTGAGCCACCCAGGCGCCCCAAAGAAAAAGCATTTTTTTTAAGCTTTTTTAAAATTTATTTATTAGTTAGAGAGAGAGAGAACACAAGCACAGGCAGAGAGGCAGGCAGAGGCAGAGGGAGAAGCAGGCTCCCTGCCGAGCAAGGAGCCGGATGTGGGACTCGATCCCAGGACACTGGGATCATGACCTGAGCCAAAGGCAGCCGCTCCACCAACTGAGCCACCCAGGTGTCCCAGAAAAAGCATTTTTTTAAAGCTAAAGATTATTCTGACGTTATACTCACACACTTTCCTCCCACCTCCCAAAAATGTATGGCCTTGAAAATATATGTCCTAAATCATTACAGAACAAGTGGAATGAAGAATCCAAAACCTCTCCGTTGTATCAACTTCTGTTTCCTTTTGCCCAGAGGCACAATGACATGCTAACCTGACAGAGACGGCATAAACTGTGGCTGTTACAGAATGTGGTCTGTAGGAGAAAGATAAATGTCATCCTGAAGAACCCTTTTTATGGAAATTTCATAGGTTAATTTAACACTCAAGAAGCAAAGCCTCAACAGTCAGAGACCACCTACTTTTCAGGACTTGGGCTATTCCTGAGTGAAAACAGATTACAAAACAACTTTAGAGAGGGACTGTAGCTGAAAAGTCTACTAGAACAAAATAAATAATTCTTTTTAACTTAAAAAAAAAATGCAGACCCAGTCCTACAGAGGTAAAATATAGAGTAAAACTCCCTAGGTTAAAATCAACGCATTCCAAGTAGTCAGGGTTCTTTTTTTTTTTAGATTTTTTAAAAAAATTTTAATTTATTTGACAGACAGAGATCACAAGTAGGCAGAGAGGCAGGCAGAGAGAGAGGAGGAAGCAGGCTCCCTGCTGAGCAGAGAGCCCGATGCCAGGCTCGATCCCAAGATTCTGGAATCATGACCTGAGCCGAAGGCAGAGGCTTTAACCCACTGAGCCACCCGGGTGCCCCAAGTAGTCAGGGTTCTAAGAGACATCACAGCCTCAACAGATTCAAAAAGATTTCTTTTCTTTTAGGACATTAATACACACACACACACACACACACACACACACGTATATGTATATGTGTGTATATATGTACATATATATGTATACATGTGTGTATACATATACATATATATATATTTTTTTTTAGCCAGACCTTTGAATCAATGATCCTCATGAGAAGCATGAGAAAAAATATACTTACTGTTAAAAGGAGAACGACTTGTTTTCTGCTCTTATCTTAGGACACATGCCGAAGGATTTCCAATTCACCCTGTTATGTACTGACCTTTAAAATGTTTCGCCCATCAAATGATTCTCTTTCCTTGAAGATGTATTTGCCATCTGCTGTATAGAGATTGTACCTGCCTTCAGCTGTAAATATTTCAAAGATAATGTTAGAAGAAATGCTTGGGTTATTTACATTTGTTTTCTTTTGGGTTTCTATAGGTACAACAAGGAAAATCCTCATGTACTACCGGGATCGTGGCATAATAGGAGGGAAAAACATCAGTCTGAGTCAAGAGGCCTGGCGTCCAGTCTCAGTGCGGTCATGAATTCAGTACACATTTATTCATTCAGCACTGCCCAAGTACTCAAGGTACGTTACCTATGTAGTTAACCAACCGTATTCTTTTTTTTAAAGTACAGTGGACATACAATGTTATATTAATTTCAGGTGTACAACATAGTGATTTGACAATTCTATACATTACTCACTATAGCCACCATCTGCCACTCACCATCTGTCTGCAATGTGATTACAATATTACTGGCTGTATGCCCTATGCTGTACTTTATAGCTCTGTAACTTATTTATTTTATAACTGGAAATTTGTACCTCTTAATCCCCTTTACTATTTTGTCAACCCCATCCCCACATCCCCTCTGGCAATTACCAGTTTGTTCTCTGTATTTATGAATGTGTTTCTGTTTGTGTTTTAGATTCTACATGGAAGCAAAGGGGTGCCTGGGCGGCTCAGTCAGTTAAGCCTTCGGTTCAGGTCATGACCTTGGGGTCCTGGGATCGAGCCCCAGGTCAGGCTCTCTGCTCAGCAGGGAGTCTGCTTCTCCTTCTCCTTTCCCTGTATGCACTCTCTCTCTCTAATAATAAACAAATACACTTTAAAAAAAATGTACAGAGGGGCACCTGGGTGGCTCAGTGGGTTAAAGCCTCTGCCTTCGGCTCAGGTCATGATCTCAGAGTCCTGGGATCGAGCCCCGCATTGGGCTCTCTGCTCATCAGGGAGCCTGCTTCCGCCTCTCTCTCTGCCTGCCTCTCTGCCTACTTGTGATCTCTGTCTGTCAAATAAATAAAAAAAAAATCTTTAAAAAAATGAATGGATTCTACATATACGTACAATCATTTGGTATTTGTCCTTCTCTGTCTGATTTATTTCACTCTGCATAATATGCTCTTAGTCCATCCATGCTGCCACAAGTGGCAAAGTTCATTCTTTTTATGGCTGAGTAGTAGTCCATTGTGTATGTATATACATGTACACACACCCCCCAAACACATCTTTACCCATTCATCAGAAAGACAAGAAATAACAAGTGTTGGCAAGGACACAGAGAAAAAGGAACCCTCATGTCCTGTTGGTGGGAATGCAAGCTGGAGCAACAGTATGGAGGTTCCTTAAAAAAAAGTAAAATAGAAATACAACATAATCCTGTAGTTCCACTTCTGTTTTCAAAGAAAATGAAAACACTAATTCCAAAAGATATATGTACCCCTATGTTTATTGCAACAGTATTTACAATAGCCAAGATATGGAAGCAACCTAAATGTCCATCAATAGATGAGTAGATAAGGACGCCTGGGTGGCTCGGTTGGTTAAGCGGCTGCCTTCGGCTCAGGTCATGATCCCAGCGTCCTGGGATAGAGTCCCACATCGGGCTCCTTGCTCGGCAGGGAGCCTGCTTCTCCCTCTGCCTCTGCCTGCCACTCTGTCTGCCTGTGCTTGCTCTCTCTCTCTCTCTCTCTAATAAATAAATAAATAAATAATCTTAAAAAAAAAAAAAGATGAGTGGATAAAGGAGATGTGGGGGGTGTGTTTGTGCATGTAAAATGAGCCATATTATTAGGTAAATTATGTCTCCTCCGTGGACTTCAGTTCATTTACGCAGTTCCAGGTTAAGACTAGGTGATCTCCAAAGGTTCCATGTGGTCTAAAAACCCAAGATTTTGTATAAGCTATACGCATTTTTAAATATGTGAAAATATTTAAAAATTCACACATTTGGTAGTCAAAAATGCCAGCAACATTAATTTGGGGTATAACCAACATTAAGTGGGCCAGTTTAAGGACTCCCCCAAAATGAGAGCGCCCCTTTCAGTTGCAATCAAAGGTGTCTTTACAGACATTCTACACAGAAATGCAGCAAATCTATGACCTTGTGTTAATTTAGTTTGCTAATCCCAAAAGACATCCTTAAAGTATAGCAGGAAAAAAGATTTCAAAGGAAAGGGATGGCAGTAAGAAAGAGTGAAACACCTTATTCTGTGTCCTTTTCAAGTAAAAATTCAACCAGAGGAGAATCTAAGGTATAGAAAATTCAAAGCATCCTTAAGAATTATTTAACTCTCAGAATATTTTCTAAAACATCAACCCCTTTCCTGCCCACCAAGAGACCCTCAAAAATATCTATACTTTCAATTCCGGAACATGCTCTTTTATTATATATAGATATGGAGACTACCAAGTCAGAATTGGTAAAATATGTCCAGGCCACTAACCCCATGAGCATAACATATGTTAACTAGTCCACCGGAATTACACTTTGGTAACTTCTAATGAAAAAGTATTCTCTTAATCAAAGATCCCAATACCATGTATATTTCCCAAATTAAAAACAGGTCCCCTTAAGAGGAGATGTGAAACTTTAAAGATATATTTACTTAATTTAGAGAGACAGAGAGAACATGCACATGCATGTGCCCCTGGGGCGGGGTGGGGTGGGGGCAGAGGGAGAGGGAGAGAGAATCCCAAGCAGACTCCACACTGAGCACAGAGCCCTAAGTGGGGCTCGATCTCATGACCCTGAGATCAGGAGCTGAACAGAAACCAAGAGTTGGACACTCAACCGACTGTACCACCCATATGCTGGTACCCCAAGAAGTGATGTGAAACTTTAAATTCATACTAAACAAATATCAATTACAAAGCAGTAATGAGGAGCGCCTGGGTGGCTTGGTCGGTTAAGTGTCCAACCCTTGATATTGGCTCAGGTCTTGATCTCAGGGTCCTGAGTTCAAGCCCCATGTTGGAGCCTACTTAAAAAAAAAGAAAAAGAAAAAAAACAGTAATGATATCTGAAGATTGAAATGGGTTTTGGGGGGCAAGGGGACGGAGGGAAAGAGAGAATCTCAGGTAGCCTCCATGCCCAGTGCAGAGCCCCACGGGGGGGCTTAATCTCACAACCCTGAGATCATGACCTGAGCCAAAATCAAGAGTTGGATGCTTAGCCAACTGAGCCACCAAGGCGCCCCTGAATTATGTATTTTTTTAAAAGATTTTATTCATTTATTTGACAGACAGAGATCACAAGTAGGCAGAGAGGCAGGCAGAGAGAGAGAGAGGAGTGAGCAGGCTCTCTGCCAAGCGGAGAGCCCGATGCAGGACTCAATCCCAGGACCCTGAGATCATGACCTGAGCCAAAGACAGAGGCTTAACCCACTGAGCCACCCAGGCGCCCCATGAATTATGTATTTTAAATCAGTGAATCATACAGTATGTGAATTATATCTCAATAAAGGTGCTATATTCAAACTATCTCTAGTAGGAAAGGATAACTAGACTGAACACAGAACGTTTTCTTACATGGAGCTCTAGTGCTAACTGAATATAAATCTGGATCCACACAATTTAGTAGATACAGATTCCTGCATAATTCAACTCTTTTATGTCAAAAGGTATGGGACACCTGGGTGGCTCAGTGGGTTAAAGCCTCTGCCTTTGGCTCGAGTCATGATCCCAGGGTTCTGGGATCGAGCCCCACATCAGGCTCTCTGCTCAGCGGGGAGCCTGCTTCCTCCTCTCTCTCTCTCTGCCTGCCTCTCTGCCTACTTGTGATCTTTGTCTGTTAAATAAATAAATAAAATCTTAAAAAAAAAAAAAAGGCAGTTAATAAAGGAGTATGGTAAGAGTTCTAAAGCAAGAGTTAAGGACTAGGACATTTTCAGAATGTACTGCTAATAGCAATATCTAATAAATGTCTGATAAATGTCTAATAAAATACTGTCTATACCTGCATTGTCCAAATTAGTAGCCTCTTACCACATGTAATTAGTTAAATTTAAATAATTTAAATTAATTAAAATGAAAAGTTCACTTTCTCAGCCTCACTAGCAACCTCTAAGTGCTCAATAACTACATGTGGATAGTGGCTACCATACCAGACATCACAGGTAGAGAATATTTCTATTATCACAGGGAATTCTACTGGATGATACTGGATATGATATGCCTTCTGAACCAAAGAATTTAGTATATTCTAGAGTTCTAGAGCTCTGTCTTTACATAGAGATGTTAAAAAGTACATCATCTCAGAGGATCTGACTATGCTTCCAAACTTAAAACTGACCATCTAGAACAAAATAAATACCACAGACTCGTTTAAATGTTCTCACTGGACAAGATACATATAAATGTATATGTATATACAGGCATATATAAATATGCATACATACATATATATGCAGAAATAAATGTGAAATATTCCAGAAAATATCTTTTCTGAAATTCCAAATATTCTTCTGCAATACTACTACCCAAATGCAAAAAAAAAAAAAAAAAAGTATTGTATCAGAACAAGTATAGAGTTTTGGATTCTATTAAGTACCCAAACAACAGTCTATATAGGCTTTGACTGAATCATTTGAACCAATTTTGATCTCAGTGCTCCTGAAGGTAAAATAGTGATTTATTTAGAAAAATCTTAAATAAAATACAATCTAACATCACAAAACATTAACAATTAATTAACAACTAATTGTTAATTACTTGTTAATTAAATAACAATTAACTAATATTAATTGTTAATTAACATTAACAATAACATTAACTATAACTAAAATGTGGACAACTACGTATCTCTTAGTCCTACAATGGCTCTAACCAAATGGGGTTAATAGCAAGTGACTTCTAGTTGGGATCTTTGGCACATGTCTGAGAGAAAGAAAAAGATGTATAGCTGACCCTTGAACAATAGGGATTAGGGGCACCAAACCCCATGCAGCTGAAGTTTGTGTATAACTTTTGACTCCCCTAAAACCAAACTACTATTGGCCAAAAACCTCATTGATGATATAACAAGTCAATTAATACATATTTTGTATATGTATTATATACTGCATCCTTACAATAAAGTAAACAAGAAAAAAGAAAATATTTTTTGCCTGACTTTATTTATTTGAGAGAGTGAGAGTGAGAGAGAGCATGAGAAGGGGGAGGTCAGACTCCTGGCTGAGTGGGGAGCTCAACGTGGGGCTCAATCCCGGGACTCAGGAATCATGACCTGAGCCAAAGGCAGATGTTTAACCGACTGAGCCATCCAGGTGTCCCAAGAAAAAAGAAAATATTAAGAAAATTGTAAGGAAGGGGCACCTGGGTGGCTCAGTGGGTTAAAGCCTCTGCCTTTGGCTCAGGTCATGATCCCAGGGTCCTGGGATCGAGCCCCGCATCGGGCTCTCTGCTCAGCAGGAAGCCTGCTTCCTCCTCTCTCTCCCTCCCTCTCTCTCTCTCTCTCTCTCTGCCTGCCTCTCTGCCTACTTGTGATCTCTATCTGTCAAATAAAATAAATCTTAAAAAAAAAAAAAAGAAAATTGTAAGGAAAAGAGAATATATTTACAGTACTATGCTGTATTACTGAAAGAATTCCTTGTATAAGTGGACCAGCATAGCGCAAACTGTCGTTCAAGGGTCAACTGTACTTTGACAAAAGGGACACACAACCTGTCCTAAAGTATAAATCTACAAAGAGTTTATGGGTTCAAGTCCTGATGGAGTCTTCTTCCAACGTAACCTTCCTAAAACCAAGATCAGGTCCTAAATAAAGGAAATAAAACCTGAACGTGAGATTTTGGTGCTGGTGTATTTCAAGCAAATTTTAGAAGGAGAAGCTGCATGTAATTTGAATTTGAATATGTGGCTCCTGATCAGATAGACGCTGACTGTGCTAGAAAAGCTTTCACTTGGCGATAGGGTGGGGAAGGCAATGGGAAAAAAAGAAGAATCCTTTTTGAAATGTAGGTAACTATCCCAAATGAAGGGTTAAAGCAAGGCATTCTTATAATAAAGGCTCAGATTATTACTCTTAACACCAGGTTTCTCAACCTTGGTGATATTGACATTTCTAGATACTTCTTTGTTAAGGTAGGCTGGCCTGTCCATTGTAGAGAGTTAATAAGCAGCATTCCCAGGCTCTTCCCAGCAACACACCCTCAAGCCCCTAAGTATGACAACCAAATGTCCTGGGGTGGGGGGAGAGGGGCACAGGGCAGAGTTGTCTGCAGTTGAGAACCACTGAACTAACCTAATCTTCCCTCCTTCTTTCTTTTTTTCAAAAAGCCACCAAGTATTGCAGGGGACACACTTACACTAAAATAATTTTTCAATGCTTACCTAAAATTTACCTGGGCATCTTGTATTTCTTTTCGCTAAACCTGCCAACCCTATGTGCAACCGAAATCAAGGATCTGGAATGTCATGGTACCACGCTAGATACGTTCCCCATCCACTTCCGCTGTGCTCATCAAAACAAGTTAGAGATTCAAAGGAAGAAGATTACCAGAGAGTCTTGGGTAGCCCGTCTTGTTTGAATGCCAGGACTATCACAAGGCCTTGCTAATCATAAACTGTGCTACAGTTCTATGCGGGACTTACCATTGGGGTCCTTCCTGAATAGAGTGTTCATCACCGTTGCGTGGAGTTTCACACTATTCCACTCCTTCACTATTAGTCCAGATGCCTGAAAGCGTTCCAGCACTCGATCGACTAATTCTTGCAGCCTGGAGAAATTGAAGGAAGAAGTATAAAAATCTCAGTACACTCTGAACCCCTAATGACTGATTCAATGTTTATGGAGTATCTGTTCTGGGCCAATCACTGAAAAGACCCTGCACGAGGGGTGGGAGAGAAAAGGCTACAGTTCCCACCAACGCCACGGTGTTCGCAGCCTTGTGGAGCAGGCGACATGGAAACCAGTCACTAATATCCATCATGAGGAGTGGTAAGGGAGGGATCAACTGTACATGGAGAGGGGTAGGCTTTCACAGGAGGTTAAAACATGATCTTGAAGGAACACGAAGCTTAGAATATCTCACGACAGGGCTCGAGAAGCCAGGCTCAACAGAGTTGCCTCAAAGGAAGTGCCTTATTGCTTTATCCAGTCAGAGAACCTAGAGCTACCATGTGGTCAATATGTTTCTGCCAGGCTCAAAGGAGGTCTGGTATGATTCTAAGACATTTGCTCCCTGGGAAGGAGCCTGAGAAGATCCTTGGACACTACCCCAGTGTTTCACTGAGGCTGAAGTGGAGTACCGATGAAGACAACTATAGGCAAATCCATAGGCTACGTGATTCCTCCCCATGTAGACTCCAGGGAGCTCTAAGCAGTAAGGGTTCTGCAGTGGCTGAGTGCTGGCTTGACGACGGTCATTCACTCTAGAACCTCTTCCAGAAGCAGTTCTTGCACAGAAGTTTTCATCCTGTTCAGGTGTTCTGCTCAAGAGCCTGAAGAACTCCCTTTACCATTTCTTGTAAGGCCGTTGTGGTGGTGATGAACTCCGTCAGCTTTTGATTGTCTGGGAAACTCTTTGAAACAGCTTTGCTGGCTGTGCCGACAAGAGGGGTCAGCAACCCAGCAGGGGTGGGGCGAGGATCATGGTCCGGGACCTCAGGAAGCAGCCATCTTCTCTGACAACCCACTCCTCTGATGGTAAAATGCAGCCTGTGGCTTCTCCATATTATGCAAAAAAGTCTACCGTGAGGCTGAAGCAGCTCATGCTGGGTATGTGGACGGTCCCCATCAAATGACAGGGCAGTGTGCCTGGTGGCACTCTTGGGGGCAGCCTGCCCCTTTTCACCTTTCCCTCAGCCTTCTCTAAAATTTGTGTCAATGCTCATTGATATTCCTGGTGCCAAATCATTTTCCATGAGTTACAAGTGTGCTAATGAACAAAAAAGACTTCACGTTTTTAGATGTACTAGTAATATTATTTGTGTCAAACGTCACCTCTTTCCTGGATACAAGTAGCCCTGAGAAGTTTACAGAGTTCATGGATCTTCCACTGCTTCTTGGGCCATGGCCCACATGTGATGGCCCACAGTGTAAGCACAGTGACCAGAGAGCAGCTGCTCCTTGAGCAGGGCTAGACAGGTTTGCTTTATGTGAAACGTGGGCCAAGCTTAGCCCTTGGGGCCCATTTGTGGGAGCCTGCCTTGGGCAGACCATTCTGGCTACACCAACTCAGTTGCTTAATGTCTGTCTCCAAGTGGACAACGGCCTCTAATACCCCGACACTCCAGCGATCCTTCCCCCATTTAGATGTGAGCAAAACAACTCCTTTTGCTTGCACTGCATGCACTGCAGCAAGAAGAAGTTATTGTCCTCCAGAAACTGACTTGGAAGCACAAACGATTATTTTTCCTTTCATGGTTTTCAGGCTCCAAAGTTCCAAATTAATCTTCTTAAAATTCTAATTGGCCTTAATTGCTTTTTACGAAATTCTACTAATCAAAGAACATGTACAAAATGAATAAACCATAATTAATAATAATAGCCATAAAGTAAATACCCATGTCCCCTCCACCAAACTTCAGAACCAGAACACAAAGCAGGGACTAGGGCTGAATGAAGCAAGTGAGGAAATGACCTCGGGCACAAAATTTAAGGGAGTGCCAAAAAATGCAGTAACCCAGATAAATCATGTTTTAATGCAATATTTAAAAAAATCAAAATCAATGCCAAAAAAAGTCCATGATGAACAGAATATCAAAATTTTGAATGAAGGTGAGATCGGTGTTGCTCAGTTTTCCCTTTGCGTCAGGCTCCAGTGTGGCCTGGCACAGGGTAGAACATGAGAACACACTCATCCCTCAAGATGCTCTGGGCTCTGGAGACCCCCGTGATTCTGCGTGGCTTGTGACCTTGGCACTCAACACGCATATCTTCTCATCAAGCTTCTTCCACTCAGCTTGTCAATTGCCACCTCTGTGCCTTCTGTTCCCTGAGCCACAGGATCTACCCCCTCCTTCCACCTATGCAGATCTTACCATCCTCAAACTGCAACTCTTCCATGAAGCCTTTCTAACCACCCTAACACCCCGCACTCCCCTGTATCTGTGAGCGGTGATTCTGTCCTTCTCTGGAATGCTGATCCACTTAGCATCCTCAGGGACAGTCCCTTGCTGCTGCACATCTCTCTGTCCTATTCCCCTACAAGACTGCATGCCCCTCAAGAACATGTTATATTTTCTTCTATCTTCCAGAACACCATTATACTTGGGTTTCAGTAACTGCTGGCTGTGACTGGTTAATTGATGGATGTGACTAGTTAAAAAGTGACAAGTGAGGAGCGCCTGAGTGACTCAGTCAGCTAGGCGTCCGAATCATGGTTTCATCTCAGGTCATGATCTCATGGGTTGTGAGATCGAGGCCCGAGTTGTGCTACGTGCTTGGTGGGGGAGTATGCCTGAGGTTCTCGCCCTCTGCCATTCCCCCAACTCGCACACACACTCACTCTCTCAAATAAATACCTAAAAAAAAAAAGTGGGAAGTGAATGTAAAAAATAAACACAGTCTTGAAGGATTGCTGAAGATTCACAGATAAAACTGGTAAGGAAGGACACTTCGAGCAGAAGAAACAGCATGTACAAAGATGCCAAGACATGCACGATCAGACCTTCTTTGGAACACTGCTGATTAGTGAATATAGCTGTAGCAGTGAGTGAGGGGATAGGGACAACAGAGATGAGCTGGACAGAAGTGGTGGTCGGACCATCGGAAGCCACAGAGATCTTAAAAAGAGAATGATGTGGTTAGATGTCCATTTCTGAAAGCTGACATTGTAGCAGAGTCGAAAACACTTTAGTATATATGCTGCCAAAGCGAGCACAAGTCAAAACACTTTAGAAGAACAGACCAGGGATACAGAGGTCAGCCAGAACAGTGTCAGCCATTATTTTCAACACTTGATATCTGTTAACACATTTCATCCTCACCATGACTTGTTATCCCCATTTTACCAATGAGGGAACTGAAACATGGACTAAAGTCACATAACTGATCTGTGGCAGATCCAAAATCAGAACCCATGCTCTCTGGCTTCAGAGTACATGCTTTAGGGACTGTGCTATAAAAGGGGAAAGGACGGACATCTAAACTGTGGCCGGGGCAACGAGAACCAAGACCAGAGAACGGCTTCACGGGAGCCATGTGAGAGAGAAGCTGGTGCCCTCAGACATGGCAGCATTCAAGCACAGAGAGCAGCTGAGGTGACTCACAAGAGTGCCTTTCATGACCAGGTGGGCCACTGACCAAGGTGGGCGGCTGTGGAGAAGCAATTGCTATTGTTAGGCTAGGTCGTTCCAAGCATACTGTGTATGCTTTTGAATATGAGACATGGGACATCAAGTAGGAAGGTCCAGGAGAGGGATGGAAATACAAGCCTGAAACACAAGAGAAAAATCTGGACAAAAGATACAGATTTGGGTAAGCATCCTCTTGATTTCAGTTCAGGTCATGATCGCAGGGTCATGAGACTGAGCCCTGCCTCCGGCTATGCTCAGCAGAGAGTCTGCTTGAGATTCTCTCTCTCCCTCTGCCCCTCCCTCCATACAATCTGCCATCCAAATAAAGAAAATCTTTTTTAAAAAGAGACATATTTGGGAGTCAGGAGTACGAAAGCAGTAGTTAAAAGCATGGGATACGGGCACCTGGGTGGTTCAGTCATTAAGCGTCTGCCTTTGGCTCAGGGCATGATCCCAGAGTCCTGGGATCGAGTCCCGCATCAGGCTCCCTACTCAATGGGTGGAGTGCCTGCTTCTCCCTCTCCCACTCCCTCTGTTTGTGTTCCCTCTCTCGCTGTGTCTCTCTCTGTCAAATAAATAAATAAATCTTAAAAAAAAAAAAACCAAACATGGGATAGACGCAGTCATGGTGGGAAGGTTTCACAGTAAGCCATAGAGAGAGCTAAAGACAGAGCCTTAAGGGACACTCCTATGGCAGGGGCAGAGAAGGGACAAGCAAAATTCATCAGTAAGGAGGAATAGGAAAAGACTTCAGAAGAGGACCTCAAAAAGACTGAAAGGAGGGACGCCTGGGTGGCTCAGTGGGTTAGGCCGCTGCCTTCGGCTCGGGTCATGATCCCAGCGTCCTGGAATCGAGTCCCACACCGGGCTCTCTGCTCGTCGGGGAGCCTGCTTCTCCCCTCCCCTCTCTGCCTGCCTCTCTGCCTGCTTGTGTGATCTCTGTCTATCAAATAAATAAATAAAATCTTAAAAAAAAAAAAAGACTGAAAGGAGAATTACAGGAGGAAAAAAAAATCAGCACAGTACAATACCACAGAAAAGTAAGGTACGAAAAGGAAAAAAACAAGGCCTATTTACTTCTCACAGTCAGAGTGTACTGGAAACCTCCGCCGAAGCAGTCGTGCCAGCTTGGTATAGGGGACCAAGGCAGAAACCAGAGAGGGAGGGGGAGGGGGTAAGCACACATCAACTCTTTCCAAAAACTTGAAAGGAAACACAGAAACTAATGTCTTGATAATCAGAACGTACAGAGTTGAGAACAGGTTGTTTGTGTTTGTTTTCAATGAGGAGAAAGAACTGAAAATGTTTACTGACAACAAGAAATTATCCAATAGAGAAGGAAGACGAAACTTTAGGCAATCAAGGGAACTGCAGAATAAGATCTCGAAGGAGACAGGAAGGGCTGATGTGCTCCAGGTGATGGGAATACAGAGGTGAACAAGCCCCTGCCTTGAGCAGCTTACGTGCTGGTGGAAGGAGACAGATGGACAGCAGACACACACACACATACTACTTCAGGTGGTGCTACACGCCATAAAGAAAATGGAGCAGGAAAGAGGGATGAGAATACCACTGGGTGTACATATGCCATTTTATTTTATTTATTTTTTTATTTTTTTTAAGATTTTATTCATTTATTAGTTAGAGAGAGAGAGAGAGAGCGAGCGAGCACAGGCAGACAGAGAGGCAGGCAGAGGCAGAGGGAGAAGCAGGCTCCCTGCCGAGCAAGGAGCCCGATGTGGGACTCGATCCCAGGACGCTGGGATCATGACCTGAGCCGAAGGCAGCCGCTTAACCAACTGAGCCATCCAGGCGTCCCCATATGCCATTTTATACAGGGTGGTTGGGGAAGGCCTCTCTGACACACTGATATGTGAGCAGAGACTCAAGGGATCAGCACTGCACAGAAAAGGAACAGCGAAGGCAGACCTACAAGGCAGCATGTGTGAGGTAGGACTGAGGAAGAGTTAAAAGCCAGTGTATGTAATGGAGCTGGGGGTGGAGAGGAGCTGAGGGCAGAGAGGTGGGGAGGGTCACGTCCCATGGGGCTTACATAGGGCTTGTAGGCCCCTGTAAAGACTGGTTTTCACAGAGTAAGGTGGGAGCTTTGGGAGTGTTTTCAGCAGAAGAATGATATGACCCGGCTGACATTTTAAAAAGAAAACTCTGGCTGCCGTTCAGAGGACAGTAGTGGAGGCAAGGATGAAGGAGGAAGGCTGCTAGGAGGCCTTCACAACAACCAGTTGGCTGGGAAGGTGGGGGGAGGTGGTGAGAAGTGGAAGCTTTTCTGATATACTGGTGACATGAGTGAAAGGTGATTCTAGAAGAATTTTTGTCCTCAACGTCTGAAAGACTGAATATCAAAGAGAACAATACATCCAAGGATTCATGAGACATCTGTAGAAAGGGAAGGGCAGTGATGAAATGGAAAGGCAGGCTGAACAAAGCCAGGCTGTGGGGGCTCCTGGGGCCAGGGCAGGTTGGAATCTTACTGGGTAGGCTGCAGGAAACCAAGGAGGGCCAGTAAGAAGCAAGAGAGACAGACAAAATCAAAGGTGTGGAAAGCCATTGAAGAGAGGTGTGCTTCCTGACATAGGGGTCTCAATTTTTTCTCTGATTACAAAATAATACATGTTCATTATAGGGGTGCCTGGGTGGCTCAGTGGTTAAGCATCTGCCTTCAGTTCAGGTTATGATCCCAGCGTCCTGGGATCAAGCCCTGCATTGGGCTCTCTGCTGTGGGAAGCCTCCTTCTCCCTCTCCCACTCCCCCTGCTTATGTCCCCTCTCTTGCTGTGTCTCTCTGTCGAATAAAGAAAATCTTTTAAAAAAAATGTTCATTATAGAAAAACAGGAAAATGAAGAGAAGCAAAAAAAGGAGATCATAGCCTGTCCAAGCACATAGAAACACTGAAGCTTTTGTTATATAATTTTTAATTCTTTTTCTACAGATATACATCAATTTTAAAAAGACAAAAACATTTTTCTAAACTTATTTCACTTAATGTACCCCGAATATTTTTCTATATCATGGAGTATTTTTTTTTTCAATATCATCTTAGATACCTTTTTGAGGAGCAAAGAGAAAGGCTAACCAATAAAGTATCAGTAAAGATGGAAAAAGGGATGACTCACGGAAACAGCTTTGTCCTTACTTTCCTATGGGGAAAATGAAATATATTCATGCAGCACATCACTCTGATTTTATAGTTAATGGATTTAATTAATTGTGCACATGGACCTCCAAGCAAAGACCTACATTATATTGGTGCTGAAGTTTCTAATTAACACCGAGACAGAACCACAAAGTTTTGAAACACTTCTAAGCATTACAACCTAAGTCTGAGCATAAGCACTGTGAAATCCACCTCAATAACAAATCACAGCAGAGGGTCACTTGAATGGCTCAGTCAGTCGAGCACCCAACTTTTGATTTTGGCTAAGGAAGTGAACTCGGCGTCGTGGGATCAAGCCCCACATCAGGCTTAGGGCAGAGTCTACTTCTCCCTCCCCCTCTCCTGCTCCCCCCAACTCATGCACGTGCTCTCTCTCAGATAAATTTTTTTAAAATCTTAAAAAAAAAACCAACCATAAATCACAGCAGAACGATGCCTCTTTTTTCTCTCTCCTCCATTAAAGAAAAGAAAGTGAGTAGGGAGTTCAACTAGATTGAAACAGGAACAAGAAATATTAGACGAAGGAAATTAAATAAACTAAATAAAGAAACCAATTTCCAGCTCTTCCAGGAAAATTAAGACTTCTGTTCAATTCACAAACTTAAGACTTTGAAGAAACTAAAGTCTTTTAGAAAGTTCTAGACTAACCTCTCATTTTACGCAAGAGGAAATGAAACACAGGCAGGATGAGCTGCTCAAAGTCAGGGCAAAGAGACCAGAATCCGAGTCAGTTTTGTGTTAATGATTCTCCGTGCATTCCTCAAAGGTTGGCTGTTTATCTTATTCATTGCTTTATCTTGGCACCTAAATTAATGCCTGACACATAATCAGTTCTCAATAAACAGTTGTTGCATGCATGCATGATTCATAGATGACAAATACTTTGGGGTTCTATTAAAAGAACTTAAGGGTACTGGGGTACAGTCCCTAAATGTCAGGTTGATGTCACAGATACTACATTTAACAATATGTCTGTGTATTTCTAACAGTACTGCCTTTCAATTCTTACTTCATTGATCCTTTCCTGTTTGACTATTTATGAGTCACAGAACTCCTCTATGTTTCCTTATAAGTGAATTAAAAATAAGGTAGGGTTGCTATGAGAAAAGTTATGAATTATTCTAAAGCAGCTTTATTATTTAGATAGTGCTTAGAGTTTGAAACAGAAGCCAGTTATTCATGCCTTAAATCTAAGCTCTTAAAAGGCCTGCAAGTGCTCCAAAGCTTAAGCAACCTAGAGCCATCTTTCAGATATGGATTTGTGCTGCAGAAAGATCACTGACTCCCTAGAAAGTGCAAATTTCAGGCTTTTGTTTAGGATTTTTTTTCCATCTTAATTCAGTTCCATACTAGTAATATTTCCTGACTGCTTACTGTACACAGGCATTGTGCTAGTCACTACCAAAAAAAAAAAAAAAAGAACTAAGCAAACATAGTCCCTGTTATTAAGGAGCTTGCAATCTATTAAGGTAACTAAAAAGGAAGACTTTGGGAATGACACAAGCAATACAAGGTGCTTCAGGTAATTTAAACATGGAAGAGAGTATACCTGGGTTGGGACCAGAACAGGCTATTAGGAGGATGGGCTTATTAGGACAGAAAGCTAACCGTACCCAATTCATTTTGTGTATGTACAGAATGAGTGAATTAAGTACATAGCAAGGATTCACTGAACATCTATGAACCTGAATTATAAAAGGCACTGGATATACAATGCTGAATAAGAGCATGCCTTGCCATGAAGAATCTTATAGTCTACTTAAGAAAAGGAAAAAGAAAGGAAAGCACGAAGGAAAGACAACATGTGAACACAAAAAGATGAGAAGTAACAGAAGAGAGGTTTTAGTCACAAGAAACAATATTAACAAAGACACAAAGAATCATCAATAAGTGGTGAAGTTGGCCTGGGCTTGGGCCCAGTGCAAGGCAGCGGAAGGTCAAGCTGAAATATTAAGCTGGTCTTACTGGAAGATTATCTCATACTGGAAGACCTTGAATGCCAGACTGAGGACTATGAATTAATTCATAAAATGATATGAAAGGATGGGGGATTTTTTTTTCTCGCTCCTTTTTTAAGTTTTTATTTAAATTCCAGTTACTTTACAGTGTAATATTAGTGTAAATACAGTGATTCAATATTTCCATCTCACACCTGGTGCTCATCACAAGTGCACTCATTAATCCCCTCACCCACTTTCCCCACACACACAACTTCTTTATCCATTCATCAATCAGCGGATACCTGAGCTGTTTCCAGAATTTGGCTGTTGTTGGTAATGCTGCTACAAACGTCAGGGTGCACATATCGCTTTGAATTAGTATTTTTGTATTTTTTTTCTTTTTTTTTTTTTTTAAGATTTTATTTCTCATTTGACAGACAGAGATCACAAGTAGTCAGAGAGGCAGGCAGAGAGAGGGCGGGGAAGCAGACTCCCCGTGGAGCAGAGAGCCCGATTTGGGGCTCGATCCCAGGACCCTGGGATCATGACCTGAGCTGAAGGCAGAGGCTTTAACCCACTGAGCCACCCAGGCGCCCCTCGTATTTTTGTATTCTTTAGGAAAAATACCTTTGTATTCTTTGGGGAAATACTGCAATTACTAGATCATAGGGTAGTTCTACTTTTACCTTTTTGAGGTAAAATACTGTTTTCCAGAGTGGCTGCACCAGTTTGCATTCCCACCAACAGTGCAAGAAGATTCCCCTTTCTCCACATGCTTGCCAACACCAGCTGTTTCTTGTGTTGTTGATTTTAGCCATTCTGACAGGTGTAAGGTGATATCTCATTGTAGGTTTTTTTTAAAAGATTTTATTTATTTATTTGACAGACAGAGATCACAAGTAGGCAGAGAGGCAGGCAGAGGGAGAGGAAGGAAGGAGGCTCCCTGACGAGCAGAGAGCCCCAAGCGGGGCTCGATCCCAGGACCCTGAGATCACGACCCGAGCCGAAGGCAGAGGCTCAACCCACTGAGCCACCCAGGCACCCCTCACTGCAGTTTTGATTTGCATTTCTGGTGGGAGATTTTTAAGCAAGTAAGTCCTACAGCTTCCAGGCTATGGCTTAGTAGGACAAATGTAGCTGTACTTGATGAGATCTATACACACTGACATAACATTAACTTCTAGGTTACGCATCATAAGAATGGACTGTTAACCCATGTGGGTAATGTGGTCCTATTTGTATAAAATCATATGCATAGCAGACAATGACTCTCAGCAGCATTTGTTCTGCTTACCATCTACTGGGGAGGAACACAGAGAGGGGCAGTACAGGGGAAAGGGAGCCAGCTGACTTTCACTTTACCCATGGAAGCCTAAAATTTCATAAAACAATGCAAAAAGAAGCAGCTTTGGGGGGTGCCTAGGGGGTTCAGTCGGTACAGCAACTCTTGATCTCGGAGTTGTGAGTTCGAGCCCTACATTGGGTGTTGAGATTACTTAAAAATAAAATCTTTTTTAAAAAAAGGAAGCAGCAGCAGCAGCAGCAGCTTAGGTGTGAAAGGATGGCAAACTGAAAGATGGTACAGAGATACACCAGGCTGCACTGCTGTGGAATTTAACTCTAAGTGCACACATACACGTACACTTCTCTCATCTTTTCAGCAAACTTCTCAAGAGTGGTCTGTCTCCAGTTATCCTTAATCCCCCTTTCGGCCCCAAAATGAGCACAGGCTTCACAGTCAGACAGAGCAAGGTCAACTGTAATGCTACCACTTCCCACACATACTAATTACTACTGACCCTGATCTGACCAAGTAAACCTGAGCAAGTGTAACACTTGGCTATTATACCATTATTGAAAAAAAAAAAAATCAGATAAGCTAAAAAAAATCACTTGCTATCTGGAAAGAACCACTGTTAAGAGTTTTATGTACTGACATTAAATGATTTATTTCTCTTTTGCTCTCTTTTCCCACATGTGTGGGAAAAGTAAATGTATATCTACAAATTGTTTTGTAATCTGTTTTCATCAAATAATACTCTACAGTGAATACTTCCCATTTTTCCTGACATCATTCCCAGCTGATCCCCAGTATTCTCTATTCTATAGGTCATACTTTTATTTCCCACTCCTCTCATCATGATGTTTCTTTTTTTTTTTTAAAGATTTTATTTATTTATTTGACAGAGATCACAAGTAGGCAGAGAGACAGGCAGAGAGAGAGAGAGGAGAAAGCAGGCTCCCTGCTGAGCAGAGAGCCTGATGTGGGACTCGATCCCTGGACCCTGAGATCATGACCTGAGCCGAAGGCAGAGGCTTAACCCACTGAGCCACCCAGGTGCCCCATCCTGATGTTTCTCTAGAATGTTTCCTGCATATACTGCTACGTGCAATACTGGAATGGATCTCTCCACATACACATACAGAGATCTGTCCATAGATCTGATTAATTCCACTAGAAAAATTCCTATAGGGAAAATAAGCAAGCCCAAGAAGTATAAAATAAAAGTGCCAGTTTGCTTTCTGGAAATCTTTCCTAATTTATAGCTTTACGAGCAAGGAACTCCTCATGTCTCTCATTAAACATCTACTTAGTTTTCTTCTATCTTTAAAATTTGTGTGTTTTCTTTTAATAGTTTAGTGCTTAGGGAAATTTAAGGTCCTTCAGGCAAGGAAGGGTCATTTTACCCATTTGTGTCTCTCTTATGGTGTTTACTTTGTTAGTACTAAACTATTTATTTTTGTCCAACCACTTATTAGCACTTTAACTGATATCTTATCAATTGTAGAGCTTTTCTAGTAGACTATAATGTTATCCTCAGTGGCAATTTTTGTCTTCAACTGCCCTCTGTTTTATAGTTTAGGATTTAATGTGAACTTTCTGAACAACGTGCTTAAGAGTAATGGTTATTACAGGCAATCATGCTTTATTTCTGATTATAATGGCGAAGATAAACCCAACGAATAATCATTCAATAGGATTGTTAGCTTCTGCCTTAAGACAGATGTTTATCATATTAGGCAATATCTTTCTATTTTCTGAAAGTTTTTAATGAAAAAAAAATAGGCTGAATTTCATCAAAACCTCTTAGACATGTATTTAGATATTATTTTTAAATATGATCTATTGAGTTGGATGTTATTAGACTTCCTGGTCTGAATTCATCTTTGTATTCCTGAGATTAACCAGCTTAGTCGCAATGGATCACATTCATCTGACTCCTACACTCCACCTTCAGAAAACTGCCCAATCAAGCAGTTTACTCTTTTTTTAAAAAAGAATTTATTTATTTATTTGACAGAGAGAGAGGTCACAAGTAGGCAAAGAGGCAGGCAGAGGGGAAAGGAGAAGCAGGCTCCCTGCCAAGCAGACAGCCTGATGCAGGGCCTGCTCCCAGGACTCCGAGATCATGACCTGAGCTGAAGGCAGAGGCTTAACCCACTGAGCTACCCACGCACTCCAAGTTCACTTCTTTAATTTACATTATCAGTTCTTGTCACTACTATTCTAGTTCAGGTCTTGTTTCTCACCTGGATTCCTATAATGACTTTTAAATACTTCCCCCTCCCATTCCTGGCTCTTCATTTCAATTACATATGTAATCTCATAGTTGCATTAAATTTATATAGAACCATTTGAGGAAAACTACTATCTTTACGAAATTAAGTCTGTCAATGAACTTGAACAATCTCTCAATTTATTTATAATTTATAATTTTGTGCAAAAAGGTCTTACACACACTTTGTTAGAGTTATTTCCTAAGTACCTTATAGGTTTTGGTGCTACCGTAAATGGACGGTATCTTTTTATTTTTTTTCATCATTCTCATCACTCTAACTTGACTACTTACTTTCAACTCTAGCCTGGATTACAGTATGACCTGATTTCTCCACTTGCATTCTATCCCCCTCTACCACACATTACATTTTTAAAATGAAAGATCATGTCACTAGATTGGTTAAAGCCCTTCGATGCACCTAGGAAAACAATACAAATTCTTTTTTTTTTTTTAAGATCTTATTTATTTATTTGACAGACAGAGATCACAAGTAGGCAGAGAGGCAGGCAGAGAGAGAGGGAAGCAGGCTCCCTGCTGAGCAGAGAGCCTGATTTGGGGCTGGATCCCAGAACCACGACCTGAGCCAAAGGCAGAGGCTTTAACCCACTGAGCCACCCAGTGCCCCGACAATACAAATTCTTTACCAACGGTCTAGACTTTGTGTAATCAAGTCTCTGTCTGCCTCTCTGGCCTCATCTCCCTTGTTTATCTCCCCTGGTCTCTAAGTGCTGAAACACACCATGCTCTTTCTCGAGGTCTTTGCACTTGCTCTTCCCAGAACACTCTTACTACCATTCCTTTGCGTCTTTTAAGTCTGAACTCCAATGTCAACTCCTTAAGAGATGCCTCCCCTGGCCATTGCATCTTTTTTTTTTTTTTTAAAGATTTTATTTATTTATTTGACAGAGATCACAAGTAGGCAGAGAGGCAGGCAGAGAGAGAGGAGGAAGCAGGCTGTCCACAGAGCAGAGAGCCCGATGCGGGGCTCGATCCCAGGATACCAGGATCATGACCCGAGCTGAAGGCAGCAGCCTCAACCCACTGAGCCACCCAGGTGCCCCGGCCATTGCATCTTAAGTAGGTAATAGAAATCTGTAATTTCTCCCCAATAAAAAAGTAATTACACAAATTTGGTTAAATCAACTTTGAGGTGGCTCTAATGTATTCATACAAGTTCAAAATTTATATCATCTTAGTAAATTGTTTATCATTATATAACAGTCCTCTCTACTGCTAAACCTAACATGCTTGATATTAATTCTGTTATGCCAACTTCCTTTTGGTATTTGCCTACTGTATCTTTTACCTTTCTCTATTGCAACTTCATGAATGGGTGTATCTCTGGTAAAGAGCATATAACTGAATTTTGTTTAATCTTATCTTTCTTAACCAGTGAGTTTATTCACTAACATGTATCATTAAAAACATATATGTGTGTGTGTGTGTGTGTGTGTGTGTGTGTGTGTGTATGTATCTGGACTTAACAAATCTTTTTTTTTTTTTTTGGACTTAACAAATCTTAATGTTTAAATATTCATCCCACTTTTCCTATGCTTCTTGCTACTTTTTATAAATTAATATTTGCTCCTTTATCCTTTTAGGTTTACTTTTAAATTTTTACTGTATGCATTTAGCTTAACAAAGTTAAGAAATATCTTAACACCATCCCCCCAAATAATAAAAAAAAAAACTAGAATACTTCAACTCCAGAATTCTCCTCAGTCTTGACTTGCAGTGCTCTTAGCTGACACTTACGTTAACTAATGTTCTTTTTTAAATTTTTATTTACTTTTAGCTCTATCTTTTTAAAAAACTCTCCTCACTATAAAATAATTATTTTGTATAGACAATGTCTGCATCTTATGTATTTACCATTCTTTTCTATATCTCAAACTAACCTTCCTGTACCTCAAACATCCTGGATTCATTTTCCTTTTCTTGAAATATATCCTTTATACATTATTTAACTGCAAGCATCTCACAGTGATAAATTTCTGAGTTTTTGTTCATCTGTAACAGTCTTAATTTCACCTTTGTTCATTTTTTTAAGGATTTGAGAGAGAGAGAGAGCATGAACAGGATGAGCAGAGGGGGAGAAAATCTCCAACAGATTCCACACTGAGTACAGAGCCTGATGCGGCGCTCGATCTCAGGACTGACCTGAGCCAAAACCAAGAGTTGGATGCTTAACTGACTGTACCACTCAGGTGTCACACTTCACCTTTGTTCTTAAAGATTTTTTTTTTCTGAGTACACAATTCCAGGTTCATCATTATTTTCTGTAGAAAATATTCTGCTATATTTTGACTTCCACTATTGCTACTGAGAGTTTCTTATAACTTGTTTTTAGACAGATCTTCTGTCTTTGGTGCTCTGCATTTCCACTTCAGATTTATCTTGATATGGATCTCTTGTTTAATCTTCATCCTTTTGTCTAGTGCCACTATCAGTCCAAGCCCCCCTGATTTCTTCATGTGGCCCTCTCACGTTACCCTACCTCTTCCTCATTAAACTTTACCCATATCTGGAATTCGCTAGACTTTTTCTTGCCTCAGGGCTTTTGCTCTCTATTTTATTTTGCCCAGAACAACAAACAGGTGGGTTCCCACCTCTCCTTTGCTGGCAAACTCTCACTTCTTTGGATCTCAATTCAATATTGATTCCTGAGAAAGGCTTTCCTTGACCCTGCCCTCCCCCCAGTCTACACTGCTATGATAGTTCTTGTAACAGAGCACCATTTTCCCTCTGCTTCATCTTTACCACAGTTTGCAATTACAGTTGACCCTTGAACAATGCAAGGGTTAAGGGCACCGACCCCTATGCAGTTGAAAATCCATGGCTAACTTTTGAGTCCCCTAAAACTTAACTACTGAGCCTACAGTTGATGGGAAGCCTTACTGAGAACATAAAGAGTTGATTAACACGTATTTTGTATGTTATATATATTATATACTGTATTCCTATAATAAAGTAAGCTAGAGAAAAGAAAATATTAAGAACATCCTAAGGAAAATAGATTGATAGGACTATACTGTATTTATTGAAAAAATGTGCATATAAGTGGATTAGTACAGTTCAAACCCATGTTGTTCAAAGGTCCACTATACATTTATGTGTTATTTGTTAGCAAATGTTCCTCCATTAGTCTGTATACAACGTAGGGATAATGATCGCGCCCGGCTTTATTCACCATTCTGTATTCACAGCCTTACTACAGTGCCCAGCAAAAAACAGGCACTCAATAAATTCATGCTGAATAAACAAATGACCAAATGAAAATAGAGATTCCTTTACATGGCATATAATAGTGCTTCTAGATCTGCACTTGCTACTTATTCCCTTTTCCTAAAATGCTACTCTCCTGGCCTGCCAACTCCTTATTCAGCAGAGAAACCTCCTCTGAGAAGCCTTCCTTCACAGAACTTGCCCACACATGAGCAGAGTTTTGCTGCCTGTCTACACGCCCCTAGAATCTCAACCATAGCCCTCACCCCAGTGTACTCTAACTGACATCTGCCTCCTCAAGATGGAAGCCCTAGAGTATACTGGGCCTCACAGGTGGGGAATCTAAAAATGCCTGAGGGAAAAGAAGACTAGCAATGCACTGCAAGGGGGAATAGCTGATGGAGGCAGATCTTTGAGGAGGTAAGGAGGAATGAGAGCAGAACAAGAGATTAGCCTCATCAGAGATCATGTATGCCATTCTTCAGAAAGAGAATGAAATTGAGTGGGGTAGGGTGATGAAAACAGGTAGACTGTGAGGGGAAAAAGGAAGGAAGCTGCTGAGTTGATTCTGTGTTCTCAGCAAAATGTGAGGAAGCCATCCTTCCTAGAGGGGCAAGGATGGAAGCTCACGTGACGGTACCAGACAGAACAGAAGAGCCACTTTCTTCAATACTTAAGTCTTAGCAACAGCTGACTACTAAGTAATGAGTACAACACTGCCACAAATTCCTCACCCAGTCATGCTTTCCCAAACCCAAGGATGCATCACTAAGTGAACCTACCGTGTCCCGGCTCAAATTCTCCAGAAGAAAAATCTGATCTAAGTGGTTCCGTCCTTTTAAATGTCAGGCTTCACATTCAGTCAGTTTAAGGGAAGGAATCTCTGATTAAACTACATGAAATCATACAAAGAAAGTTGCATGTATCTTTAATACAACATGGCCTCTCTCCCATGCCTCCTGCACTGAGGTAGTATCTCTTCATATAAACAAGCGAAAAGATTTAATGTTCCTTTCTGTATCAATTTGCACAGCCTCCCAAAACACCTTGCACAAAGGAGGCGTTCAAATTGTTTTAAAACTGAATTAAATAAGAGGTGTTTAAGTCTCTTAGTAATTCCCACAAATATGAGGAGGGAAATTCACAAATCTTTTTGAAATCACATAAACATGTCTCTCCTTGTGAAAGAGGAATGGTCAATAGAAAAAAAAAAATAAAGCAGTAAGAGAGATGGGAATTACTAAAAAATGTTCTTTGTGGATTACACTATTGGGTTCAGTGGCTAGGTCATCAGACCTTTTAATTTACAAAGCCCTGACAACAGTAAGTGTGCAAAATTTGTAAGGGTTGGATCTAGGGGAAAATAATGGGTGTATTTACCTTTGAAGTACCCACTGTTTCATTCATGTGGATACCAATTATGCCTGCGCACTGTCTTCAAAAGCCATCTAGCTTCTACAGCTCTTATTTTCTTCCAATCTCAAAAACCTATATTCTTTACACTTGAAGACCTCCTATAGAATGAAGGGTCTAACCATTAAAGCAAAAGGTAAAGATATCCAATGGAAAAACTCAAAGTAATGATTTTATTATCTCTTTCCAGTGACCTCTCTTTTTCCTTCTGGGGCCACCAAGAATAGAGTAAATAAAAACTGCGGAGTCTATGACATATGTATGTTAAAACAAACATGAAGCCATAGATTAGGAAAAATTCACTATATTATTTAATGAAATGCTATAATCCCATCTAAATTTTCCATATAGTTCCATGTTAACTGTATGTCTATAGGCTAGCACAGATTTCAGTTCCACAACAGTAAGGTTTAAATTACTATGAACAAAAATTAAATAAATCCCATAAAAGGTAGTATGGAAACAAATTAACAAAGGTCAGGCTGAGTAGCTATGATGCCCTGTAAAACTACAAGGTTAATCAAGAAAATAAAAACTTTAGTACATTTTAAAAGTGAATCAGCCCAAAAGAATTGAAGACAGCTCTATTCACAATAGCCGAAATGTGGAAACAACCCAAATGTCCATCAACTGATGAATGGATAAACAAAAATGTAGTCCCTCCGTACAATGAAATGCCACTCTGCCAGGAAAAGGAGGGAAGTACTGATCCACGTTGCAGCATGGAAATCACATGCTACGTGATCCAAGTGGACCAAGTACTGATCCAAGGTGTAGCATGTACACCCTGGAAAACGTTATGCTGAGTGAAAGAAGCCAGACACAAAAGGCCACGTATCGTGTGGTTCCATTTATTTTTATTTATTTTTTTAAAGATTTTATTTATTTATTTGACAGACAGAGATCGCAAGTAGGCAGAGAGGCAGGCAGAGAGAGAGGAGGAAGCAGGCTCCCAGCCAAGCAGAGAGCCCGATGCGGGGCTCCATCCCAGGACCTTGGGACCATGACCTGAGCCGAAGGCAGAGGCTTAACCCACTGAGCCACCCAGGTGCCCCCCGTGGTTCCATTTATAGGAAATATCCAGAACAGACAAATTCAGAGAGACGATTAGTGGATTTAGTGCCAGGAACTGGGAAGAGGAGAATAGAGGGGTATGGAACAGTGGGGAATGACTGCTTGAAAGATACAGAATTTCCTTTTGGGGTGATTAAAATGTTCTGGAACTAAACAGTGGTGATGGCTGCACGATGTTATTGATGTCCTTAATGCCACAGAATCATATACTTTAAAATGGCTGAAACGGTGATTTTTATGTTATGCAAATTTTACCACTTTCAAAAAAAAACAACAACAACTGGGTCACAACTTTCCATTTTACTCTAGAAGTAAGAATTGGAAGCAAGTCTGTCCTACTTAACCTAGCATACACACACTGAAAACCTTCATTCTGGCCTAGGGATTCAGAGCATGGATTTGCTATCTATGCTTTCCTTAGCCAAACTACTTAAATTCTGTGAACCTCCCTATCTATAAAATGGGCACAGTAATAGCATCTATTTTACACAGACGTTGCAAAGATAAAATGGAGATAATACAATCCAAGCACAGTACCCGGTAAGAGTAACTGGAAAACAAGTTAGTTATAATTTCATTGGCAACTGTGCAATCTTCAATGTTAGAAATAAAACCTTACTTAAGTGGGGTGCCTGGGTGGCTCAGGTGGTTAAGCACCTGCCTTTGGCTCAGGTTGTGATCCCAGAGTCCTGGTATAGAGCCCCGACATGGGGCTCATGGGGCTCAGCAGGGAACCTGCTTTTCCCTCTTCCTCTGCCTGCCACTCAGCCTACTTGTGCTCTCTCTCTATCTCTCTGCCAAATAAGTAAAATCTTAAAAAAAAAACAAATAAAGGGACGCCTGGGTGGCTCAGTTGGTTAAGCGGCTGCCTTCGGCTCAGGTCATGATCCCAGTGTCCTGGGATCGAGTCCCACATCGGGCTCCTTGCTCATCAGGGAGCCTGCTTCTCCCTCTGCCTCTGTCTGCCTCTCTGTCTGCCTGTGCTCGCTCGCTCTCTCTCCCTTTAATAAATAAATAAAATCTTAAAAAAAAATTAAAAAAAAAACAAATAAAAACAAAACCCCTTACCTAGATCAAAGACTGTTGCAGCATCATTTGTGGCCCTTTGGAGGTCCCTGAGACTATTTGAGGGGAATCTATGAGGCCAAAACTATATTTATAATAATTGTAGGACATTATTTGCCTTTTTCACTGCAATGGCATTTACAGGGATGGTGCAAAAATGCTGGGTAAACTGTCGGCACCTCAGCATGAAGGAAGACAGCAGCATCAAACTACTAGCAGGAGTATATTCTTCACGTCCAAAAAAAATCTAGTTTCATTTATCCTTGATGAAACAGTAGAAATGGTCAATTTTATTAAATCTCAGGCCTTGAGTACATGCCTTTTTTTTTTTTAAGATTCTATTTATTTGTTTGAGAGAGAGTGAGAGCATGAGCAGGGGAGGGGCAGAAGGAGAAGCAGGCTCTGCAGTGACCAAGATGCCCGACAGGACCTGAGCCGAAGGCAGACGCTTAACCGACTGAGCCACCCAGGGGCCTCAAATACATGCCTTTTTAATATCCCTGTGGGATAAACTGGCAGTACCTATAAAGCAGTTGGGCTATATACCGAAGTAGATGGCTGTCGGGAGGAAAAGCACTTGTGAGGCTGTCAGAGCTAGAGCTGACTAGCTTCTTGGTCCATGAACGCCATTTGTATTTGAAAGAACAACTGACAGACAAATTATGGTTATTCAGACTTGGTTATTTGACAGACATTTTCTCAAAAAAGAACTTCAAGGAAAACAGTATTTTGGGCCAATAATAAAATTCAAGCTCTCAAGTGAAAATTAGAATTTTAGAAAATGTGTATCAGCTACCATGAGCTTGACGGCAGCTTCCTAATATTTAAAGACTGTGATGAAATTAGTAGCATGATTAATTCATTTTTAATATTGCATAATGAAATGTCTCAACATTTGGAAGAGCTGCATAACTCAGTGAACCAATGTTTTCTAAATGACCAATACAAGCATAGGTTAAAGATCCAGTCCAAATGCAAAAGAGACCAATGGATTTTAATGCAAGAGTATGAAATGTTCACCATTGCAAATGACCTTTTCAAAACTATAACTTGTCAAGGTTTAGTGTAGTACCAAATATCCAGAATTATCTGAAAATACCATTAAAGCACTCTTCATGTTCCCAAATACATTTCTGTGTGAGTCCAGATTTTCTTATATACTTCAATCAAAACAACATACTGCAACAGACTGAACAGAGAAGCAGATCTGAGAACGCACCGGTCTTCTATTAAGGAAACTTTCAAAATTGTAGAACAATGCTTACCTTCTCACTAAATATTTTTGGTTTGGGAAACAGATTTCTCATGAGAAATGTTATTTACGTAAACAAAAAATATCTTATTTCTATTTTTAATGAACTATCAAATGTCAAATTTTGCAGTTTTAACTTCTAATAAGGTAAATATTGATAACTATAACCCATATAAAGAAAGGCTCTTTGGTACCTTCAATAATTTTTAAGAAATTAAAGTGATTATGTGCCCGAAAAGCTTAAGAACTATTACCTTATCATTCACTGTTTTTTGTTCACAAAACTGAAAAGTAATCTACCCGTAAATTCACGTAAATTAACTTAATCCTAATAATCCTACAAAGTTTGTACAGTTATCCCCATTTTGTCCTGGTATCCACTAGACCTGCATTATGTCACTTTTACAACTACCATCCTAAAGTGCCATCCTTCCTGCCTCCTATAATCCGAAAAACATGAAGAAAGCATTGAGCTCATAAAAACTAGATTGCAATAATCAATATCTACCATTCAGGTAACTCAATAATTATCAGATTAACATCTGATACTTTTTCCTATAACAAATTCCTCTTTTAAGATATTAGCTACCTATTTTTTTTTAAAAGAAAGAATTGAAACACTCTACAATAATAAGATCTCAAAGAAAAGGAATCAAAACTTGTTGAGCTTCTAGGAATGCTTTTAGGAATTTTTTTTTTTTTAAAGATTTTATTTATTTATTTGACAGACAGAGATCACAAGTAGGCAGAGAGGCAGGCAGAGAGAGAGGAGGAAGCAGGCTCCCTGCTGAGCAGAGAGCCCGATGCAGGGCTCGATCCCAGGACCCTGGGATCATGACCTGAGCGGAAGGCAGAGGCTTTAACCCACTGAGCCACCCAGGCACCCCCTTTTAGGAACTTCTTGATGGAAAGCAAAGAAGTATTACGATAACATACCTGTTGGAGCCATCTTTCATATGGACTTTGGCATAAAGAACATCCACCATGCCAGGATCATCGTTCATGTATTCTATCCCTGCCATCTCTACTTCTAGGGGTTTGCCCCCAGAAATGTCACTGCAAAGGAAAAAACATTGGATTTTTCTAACTGTTTAATCTGAAAGGGCCATTTTAAACATGGTTATTATACAGAGTCAAATATTACAAAAATGAAATTGTTGGGATTTTTTACTAACAATATTATCTAATCATCCCTCTAATTTCAAAATTAACACATTCTATGCACACCAACTAGAAACACAAGTATTTCCAAAGTCACACTCCAGTTATGTCAATACCAGTTTATCAGTACTCAGCAAAAAAAAGCCAAGGAATGACAGTTCTGATTGACAAAGACATTGTTGCTCATCTCGTGGGTTTTCTTTCATTATTTCTACAAGCTGCAAACACGATTTTACTCATCTAACAATGGTGGAAGCATAAAGTAGCACCACATCTTCAACAGCAATTTGGCAATATTTATAAAAAGCCTTCAAGAACAGAAACCCTTTTTTGTCCAAGCAATTCAATTTCTAGGAGCAAAACCTAAGGAAATAATTATGAATTCAGCTACATAGCCAACCATAGCTGATAAAGGAAAGCTCTTTACAGAAGAGTTCCAACGGACAAATACAGAAGAATTCCAAGTGATAAATGCAGAAGTATTGATGAAATTAGAACATCACCATTTTGCAACCTCTGACAAAATAATGGATGGAGACGATAATTAGCAATGGCTTCTAGAACTTAATAGCAAAAGGTTGGAGAAAATATAAAGAGATCCTTATAGAGGGCTGACCACACCTGAACCCACTGATCAGACTTATCACACATACAAGAAAGGACCAGACAATACATACTTCCTGATATGATATAATAGGTTATACTCATACTCATGAAAAATAATTTATGTAGAGGGTTTGACTGAGGCATTGTTGGGAGCAGCCAAAGACTGGAAACAGATTAAATACTCATTAGGGTTTTAATAAAATGTATACAATAATGTGCATGTTATATGTTACTACTTGTGCAAAAGACAGGGTAAGAAAATTTATAGACACATATACATTTCCTTGTACATACATAAAATCTCTGGAAGGATACAAAGAAGCTGCTAAAATCTCTTGTCTTTAGACAGGAGAGCAGGGTGCTTGGTGGGAATAGCAGTGGCAAGGAAACTCTTCACTGCATATCCTTTGTATCTTTAGAATTTTGAACCACATGAATGTACTAGCCATTAAAAAGTTAATATAAAAATACAGAAGCAAAAGAAGCCAAACACAAGTTTATCTATTACATATATATGCAAAAGAAGTCAAACACAGAAATGTATATACTAAATGATTTTAGTTATGTGACATTCAAGAACAAGCTAAATTAATCTATGGAAATAGAAATCAGAACAGTTATTTCTGAAAGAAGTGAATTTACCGGAAAAGGTCATGAAGGAACTTCACAGAGTGATGACAATGTACTACATTTTGATTTGGCTGAAGTTACATGAGTGTATGCATTTGTTAAAATTCATCAACTACACTTAAGATCTGTGCATTTTACTGTAAGTCAATTACACCTTAAAGAAAAAAATACACACATGCATATAAAAAAGTGTGAGAGCATTAACAGTAATTATCTTTGGGTAATAAGATCAAAAGTGATATTTTTGTTTATCTGCAACTTTGATTTTTCTAAACCTAGTGTGTCTTACTCTAATTCAAGAATAACTGATATACAATATTATATTAGTTTCACGTGTGCATGTATTACTTTTCTGTTAAATAAAACCTCACCATCCTGCTTCTTCCCAGACCCCTTACACAGACTTGTACTTCAACCAGAAATGGCCTTGCAGTGCCAAGCTGACACCGAGCTAAAAAATCAACTCCCCACTACAGTCTTCTGCAAGCCCCACAAGGCCAGGAAGTCGATCCATCTTTTCTACTCCTAGATCCCCAGCACCTGGTACTCCATAAATCTCCGGTAAACACTGAGCAGATATTCTACTCTAAAAAGAGAGGCTTTTCTGGACAATTGTGAGAAGAATGTGTACACATCACTATAATGTCACTGAAAACCATGTGGCACTAATCAAAGGCAAAAGGATGTTAGGATCCACCAAAAGGCAATTCTCAAAAAAGCAAATCGAAGAAAGTTCTCTTGATATTGAACCAAGGCCATAAGGAGACCCTTTGGAGCCAGGAATCTTCATGGTAAAGATTCTCTTAGGGGCAGCTGAGTGGCTGAGTCAGTTAAGTGTCTGCCTTCGACCCAGGTCATGACCCCAGGGTCCTGGGATTGAGCCCTGAACTGGGCTCCCTGCTCAGTGGGGAGTCAGCTTCTCCCTCCCCCTCTGCCTCTCCACTATCCTGCTTGTGCTCTCTCCTCCTCAAATAAAATCTTAAAAAAAAAAAAAAGATTCCCTTGAAACTTGAAGACCATATTACTGCACATGACCAGGATCTCTTTCAGTAAGAAACAAATTACTATTTTGGCCAGATATTCAAGAAAAATTATTGCCTTCATCCTAAGTATCCCTATTACCACCTCTAATAAGTAGGGTATTCCAAATCCCAAGCCAAGCTCTGAACTATTACCTAGGCCTGTAGTTTCAACCAACAACACAGTGTATTTCCATTCCAAGTAATAGCCAAAGAATTCAATATGAAAGACAGCCATTCAATCCTTTCAAAGTGCAGTCAACCAAACTTACATGAGACAAACAGATTAATACTAACTATACATTCCTCTGCTGATTTCAGCTCTAACTCTGCATAGTTAGATCACCCAAAAGCACCAAACCATTGGTTTAGTTTCCCACTAAAATATTTTTACTGGATTATGTCTAATGTTACACTCTCAAATTCTAGGGATCAATACAAGAGAGAACCACATGACCAATGTTTTTGTATCTTCTGCAAAATTCCTGTTGAAGACACTTCTCATCATCATTTTGGCTTAATATTTACATGACGAGTTTTTCTCAGACTGAGAACAAGCAAAGGATTCTCTCCTAAAAAACTGTTATGCTCCTTTTCATCAGTTAAGAACGATGATAATCGATGTGTTTCCTTATGGAATGTAGTTCAAGTATACCAGTGCTTGAAAACTACCGAATTCTATTGCTCAAGTACAATTATAACCTTTCCTTGGTTTTCTGGTAAACATTTTGTCCCACTCCATCTTTATGGTTTCTGAGCTCCCCGACTTTAACATTTCTCTTGTATGTATGTCCTCAATCCAAACCACCTCACAGCTTTAAAATGAGCTGGGCTACCAGGAACAACAGAAAATGAAACAATGAAACAGGACCTAAAGCCTGCCCTTAGGAGTAGGATCAGAAACTCTTCTGACCTTCCCTAGGATTTACCAAGACAGGAATTTGGTGGTTTGCCTGATAAATGCTGTTTATCTTGGTGACAAAACTATTCCCCTCCGCACACCAGTGAGCATACTTTTCAACTGAGTGACATCTGAGGCAATGATTCGTAAGCAACATTTGTCTGTGGGTATTTTTCCTCTTCTCTCCTTGCTCTTGTCCCTTTTTACCTTATTCTTTGGTGTTACCTCAGGCTTACGGGGAACACTCAGGTACAAGAAGAGAGAGTCTGGAATTTAAAAGTACTGCAGATTTGTCAGACTGATATACTCTGAGCCACTGTGCTGTTCGTGCTCTACATCTCACAAGGAAAAGTCACAAGGGAGACATTTAAAGCTTCGGCGTTTACTGAATGAACACTGAATAATTCATTTGGAATCGATAGAGCTACATAAGCCGTTAGCTTAAGAAGTGAAATCAAAGTTATGTTTCTGGTCAGGTAACATTTAAAACAAATATTCAACTACCCATTTCTTTACAATATCTATACAGCAGCACAGTTCTAATTCAATCTGAGTCGAGCCCTATTTATTTAACATCTTTTTTAAAAATTTGTATTTATTTATTTGAGAGAGAGAGAGAGGGAAAGAGAACACAAGCAGGGGGAGAGGCAGAGGGAGACAGAAGCAGACTCCCCACTGAGCAGGGAGCCTGATGTGGGACTCAATCCCAGGACCTTAGGATCATTACCTGAGCCGGAGGCAGACAGTTAACCAAAAGAGCCACACGGGCACCCCTATTTAATATCTCCACTTAAAAAGCCATCAAAGTACTACAGCATGTTATGTATTAGTCTATTCAATTGCAGTTCACAAAAAGGTTCAGATTAGAAATGCCATTATTTACTGTCAGTCTTTCTAAGTATACCGAGTACAAAGGCTGAGATCAAAGAGTAAGAATAAGGAAGGGAAAAAAGTTAAATGATAAATTTTACTCACCAAGGCTACTGTATAAGTGTGTGTGTGCATGTGTGTGTATGTACACATGTACTTTTTTTTAGGAAACATTTTTTTCCTTTTAGGGAAACAAGGTACTTCTAGCCAATCTAAACAGCCAATCTGATTCTCACTCTCTTCAGAAATAAGGGACGCCTGGGTGGCTCAGTTGGTTAAGAGGCTGCCTTTGGCTCAGGTCATGATCCCAGCGTCCTGGGATTGAGTCCCACATTGGGCTCCTTGCTCAGCAGGGAGCCTGCTTCTCCCTCTGCCTCTGCCTGCCACTCTGTCTGCCTGTGCTCGCTACTGCCCTCTCTATCTGACAAATATATAAATAAAATCTTTTAAAAAAAAAAGAAATTAATTAATTTCGCACTATGTACTTTTTAAACAAGTATATGCGACAGAGGAGAAGGTGGGAGAAGAGGGCTGGGGAGGCTTACTTTACTTGCTGGTTTCAAATCTTCCCAGCTTTTTGAAAAAACCATCTTCAAAAAAAATTTCTGCCTGCACTGCAGATTTTTGGCAATGTAACTTTGTCCTATTTCAAAAGCTTTGCTGAATTTGAAAAACTACAATTACTGTTTTCATCCTGTCATGTCAAAAATTCCTAGGAACTATTAAGGCTGCTCTTCATTTCCTATGCACATCAACCCTGACATGCTTAAAGTGCTCAGATTTGGCGTTTTGTCACAAAAGGCACCAAGAGACATAAAAGGGAGGAACTCAGCTAAATCCTCCCATACCTCAGGATAAAGCTTCAGTGATTAAAAACCTGTGACCTGATTTTCATAGGTAAAAAACAAATACCTTCCTAAACAAATATCTACCCTTAAATTTCTTCTTGGCAAAATTATCCTAACGGCAGCCAAGAAAATGCAGTTTCATTTAACAAAAAAATGATCTGGAAATAAGTTCAAGTATCAGGACTAATGCTTAAATCAGGTAACATCACTCCACTTTGTAAGGGAAGGCATAAAGCTTTATCTTAGGCAAGGAAGCTGTAAATACTTAATTACAAATACCCAATTATTTTGAATTTTAGGTTAAGATAGGTGAGGAGAGAAACGGTTACGTCCATTAGTGAGCAAAGATCAAGACAAAGAAGTATTCTTTACAGACTGCAAGCCCAATCAGCTTATGATTTTGCTCAAGAAAACTATCTTGCCTTCAAAACAAAGAAAATATCTTGCCTTCAAAACATAGGAAAAGGAGAACTGGCCCACATATAAGTCATTATATTATACAGTTTCATATGAATGAAAAAAATTTTAATCCTTTTACCTTGTTTTATCCAATGAACTAGAGGACCCACTTCTACAAGGCCACATTAAAATAGTATGGGAGGGGCACCTGGGTGGCTCAGTAGGTTAAAGCCTCTGCCTTCAGCTCAGGTCATGATCTCAGGGTCCTGGAATCCAGCCCCGCATCCGGCTCTCTGCTCGGCGGTGAGCCTGCTTCCTCCTCTCTCCCTCTCTGCCTGCCTCTCTGCCTACTTGTGATCTCTGTCAAATAAATAAATAAAATCTTTTAAAAAAAAATAAAATAAAATAGTATGGGAGCTGAATATTATAACTGAATTTAAAAAAACATCTCTTCAAGTGAGTCAGTTTTCAAATTTCTCTTATTCTTCATCAATCTGAAGAAAAAGGGCAAAAGGGCAAAGGGTAGGGAAGAGATGATTCTTTTTTTTTTTTTAAGATTTTATTTATTTATTTGTCAGAGAGAGAGCAGGAGCGAACACAGGCAGACAGAATGGCAGGCAGAGGCAGAGGGAGAAGCAGGCTCCCTGCTGAGCAAGGAGCCGGATGTGGGACTCGATCCCAGGACGCTGGGATCATGACCTGAGCTGAAGGCAGCCGCTTAACCAACTGAGCCACCCAGGCATCCCTGATTCTTTAAAATAAAACTGTTGGGGTGCCTGGGTGGCTCAGTGGTTTAAAGCCTCTGCCTTTGGTTCAGGTCATGGTCCCAGGGTCCTGAGATAGAGCCCCACATTGGGAATCTCTGCTCAGCAGGGAGCCTGCTTCCCTTCCTCTCTCTCTCTTCCTGGCTCCTGGCTTCCTTGTAATCTGTCTGTCAAATAAATAAATAAAATATTAAAAAATAAAAATTAAAAATTAAATTAAACTGTTAGGTCAGATGTACATGTAAATTAAAATTTTATAGTAAAAAGAGTAACAAGTCTGCCCCCAGAATAGCAATGTTTTCCCTGAACCAAAACAGACTGCTTAGACAGTTTTTGGTATTCTTACACAACTACCTGCATTTTAAAAAGAAAATTAAAGTCTTGAAATACAATGAAGACCTTTGTAAGGAATCTTATTATATAATGTTTGAGTTACTGTGGTAATAGAATAATGGCCCTCCAGGGAGGCTCACATCTTATTTTCTGGAATTTGTAAATATGCTGCCTTACATGGCAGACAGACTTTTGCAGATGTGATTAAGGTTAAGGAGTCTGAGAAAGAATGATCATCCTGGATTATCTACGTGGGCTCAATCAAATCACGAGCCCTTAAAAGCAGTGAACCGTCCCCACTATGGCCAGAGACAGAGATGAGATAACAGAAGGGTCAGAGAGAAGGAAAGCTGCTATTGCTGAAGATGGAGGAAGGGGGTCACTAGCCAAAGAATGTGGGTGTGGCCCCTAGAAGATGGGCTTTAAAAGCAAGGAAATGAACTCTTCCTTTGAGCCCCCAGAAAGGAACACAGCCCTGCTCATACTTTGATTTTAGCCCAGTGAAATCCGTATCAGACTACCCCACAGAACTCTAAGATAATGAATTTTCACTGTTCTAAGCCACCAAACTTGTAGTAATGTGTTCACCAGCATAAGAAACTAGTACAGTACTCTATACTGTTCAATAGGTAATGAAAAGAATTTCCTTTTGGAGAGAATAATGGGATGTCCTGTTTTTTTTTGTTTTTTTTTAAGATTTTATTTATTTATTTGTTAGAGAGAGAGAGAGTGAGCACAGGCAGACAGAGAGGCAGGCAGAGGCAGAGGGAGAAGCAGGCTCCCTGCTGAGCAAGGAGCCCGATGTGGGACTCGATCCCAGGACACTGGGATCATGACCTGAGCCGAAGGCAGCCGCTTAACCAACTGAGCCACCCAGGCATCCCTAGGATGTCCTGTTAAGAACAAAATTTGCCTACTGAACTAGTATAATTTCAGGTAGAGTCTTCCCATAAAAATTTGTAAATATATGCTTTAAACCCATTTTAACCCTTTCAGACAATGGTCCAATATTAACTGTTACAAGTGGGTGAGTCAACAGACCTTGCTGCCATGTGACAAGTTCGCCCAGTGCAAAAATAAGTCTGTGATACCAAAGAGAAGCCAGTACAAGGTGACCACCCTTCCCCATTCCTGCAGATCACTCACTCAATGAAGTCCTCTTTACACTGCTGTAGCATCTCACATGTCTGCTGGATCTCTTGCTCACTCAAAAGCACCAACATCCCAATGGTTAGGTGAAGCTTTTTGGGATTCTGGAAAATGGTGCTATCAACCCCATGATCCTGTTGTCAAAGACAGAAAGACAAAAAAACTCAGTCCACATTAAAGAAAATGGCAGGAATAGAATTTAGAGCTCAGAGATAAGCCCAGACATCTATGACTTACTGATTTTCAACCAGATGCCAAGACAATTTAATGGAGAAAGAACAGTCTCCTCAACAAATGGTGCTGGGACAACTGAATGACCACTCGCAAAAGAATGAAGTTTGACCCACACCTCATACCATATACAAAAATTACATCAAAATGGATCAATGACCTAAATATTAGAGCTAAGATCATAAAACTCATAGAAGAAAGAGATTTCTTAGGGGAAAATCTTTATGACCTTGGACTTGGCAGTGGATTCTTAGATATGAATTCAAAAGTGTGGGTAACATTAGGCAAAAATAGATAAATTTTAAATATTTAAATAAATAATTTTAAATTTAAAACTTTTGTATATCAAATGACAATATTAAGAAAGTGAAAGCACAACCTACAGAATGACAGAAATATTTGCAAATTATATATCTGATAAGGGTGTATATTCATAATATATAAAGAATACAACTCCACAACTAGAAAATAAAGAACCCAATTTTTAAAACAGAAAATGAACTTGAGGGATGCCTGGGTGGCTCAGTCAGTTAAGCATCTGACTCTTGATTTCGGCTCAGGTCATAATCTCAGCGTCATGAGATCAAGCCCCACCTTGGGCTTCATCCTAAGCATGGAGCCTGCTAAAGAGTCTCTCTCTCCCTCTGTCCCTCTCCACACTCAGAAGAAAAAAGAAAAAGAAAATGAACTTGAATTTTTCCATAGAAAAATTGGATGGAAAAATTGGATGGAAAAAATACAAATGGCCAAGAAGCACATGAAGATGTTCAACTTTATTATTCGTTAGAAGAATGCAAATCAAAACCACAATAAGGTATCATTTCTTATCTACTAGGCTGGCTATAATCAAAAAAGCAGAAAATAACAAATTCTGATAAGGATATGCTTAATGAGTATAGAAATTTCCTTTTGGGGTGATGAAAATGTTTTAGAATAATACAGCACTGTGCTCACTTCGGCAGCACATATACTAAAAATAGAATAATACAGCACTGATAGTTGTACAACTCTAAATGCATAAATGCCACTGAATCATTCATTCACTTTAAAATGGTTAATTTTGTGTTATGGGAAATTCACCTCAATTAAAGAAATTTTTAAAAAAGGAACTGGTGGGGCGCCTGGGTGGCTCAGTGGGTTAAGCCGCTGCCTTCGGCTCAGGTCATGATCCCAGGGTCCTGGGATCGAGTCCCGCATCGGGCTCTCTGCTTGGCAGGGAGCCTGCTTCTTCCCTCCCCTCTCTGCCTGACTCTCTGCCTACTTGTGTAATCTCTGTCTGTCAAATAAATAAATAAAATCTTAAAAAAAAAATAAAAAAATAAAAATAAAAAATAAAAAAGGAACTGGTAGCCTGATACCATGGCAAGCCCAAGAGAAACAGAATGCATTCTAAATGTAGGCTCTAAGAATATCTTTTGCTCCTTTATCAACTTTGTTGGCCCAGCAGCAACTGGGCCTCTTATGGAATTCCTTAAAGAACAATATACTCTCTACAAAAACACTGTTTCTATTTTAGCAGACACTGTGTATTTTCAGATGAAATACTATGTGTTAAGAATAAATTCTCCAGGGACACCTGGGTGGCTCAGTTGGTTAAGCAGCTGCCTTCAGCTCAGGTCATGATCCCAGCATCCTGGGATCGAGTCCCACATCGGGCTCCTGGCTCAACAGTCAGCCTGCTTCTCCCTCTGCCTCTGCCTGCCACTCTGTCTGCCTGTGCTCACTCCTGCGCTCTCTATCTGACAAATAAATAAATTTTAAAAAAAAATCTTAAAAAAAAAAAAAAAAGAATAAATTCTCCAGGGACGCCTGGGTGGCTCAGTTGGTTAAGTGGCTGCCTTCGGCTCAGGTCATGATCCCAGAGTCCTGGGATCTAGTCCCACATCGGGCTCCTTGCTCGGCAGGGAGCCTGCTTCTCCCTCTGCATCTGCCTGCCACTCTGTCTGCCTGTGCTTGCTCTCTAAATAAATAAATAAATAAATAAAATCTTTAAAAAAAAAAAAAAAGAATAAATTCTCCAGGGCGCCTGGGTGGCTCAGTGGGTTAAAGCCTCTGCCTTCGGCTCAGGTCATGGTCCCAGAGTCCTGGGATCAAGCCCTGTATCAGGCTCTCTGCTCAGCAGGGAGCCTGCTTCTCCCTCTCTCTCTGTCTGCCTCTCTGCCTACTTGTGATCTCCATCTGTCAAATAAATAAAAATTTAAAAAAAGAAAAAAGAGGGGCGCCTGGGTGGCTCAGTTGGTTAAGCGGCTGCCTTCGGCTCAGGTCATGATCCCAGCGTGCTGGGATCGAGTCCCACACCGGGCTCCTTGCTCGGCAGGGAGCCTGCTTCTCCCTCTGCCTCTGCCTGCCTCTCTGTCTGCCTGTGCTCACTCTCTCTCTAACAAATAAATAAAAAATCTTTAAAAAAAAAAAAAAAAAAAAAAGAATAAATTCTCCCAAGCAGATAAATGAGTGAAAAATAAATCTGGAGAGATATCCAGACACTGGAGTTGCCACATCAAATACAGTCATCCTTTTCTCAATCAGTTAAGTGTCATCCTTCCGCTCAGGTCATGATCCCAGGGTCCTGGGATCAAGCCCTGCATTGGGCTCCCCGCTCTGTGGGGAGCCTGCTTCTCCCTCTTCCTCTCCCTGCTGCTCTGCCTACTTGTGCTCCTTCTCTCTCTGTCAAATAAATAAATCTTTTTTAAAAATATAAATATACTCATAAATCTCCCTTTTAAAAAAAACTGAAGTGAAATTCACTTAATGCACAATTAATCATTTTAAAGCGTACAATTTAGTGATGTTTACTGTATTTACAATATTGTGCAACCATCAGTCCTTCTTAGTTTTCAAACTTTTTTCATCCCATAAAAACACTTCATAATCATTAAATAATCATTCTTCATTCCCAATCACTCACCCCCTGGTAACCTCTAATTTGCTTTTCGTCTCTTTGGATTTGCCTATTCTGGATATAGTATATAAAAGGAATCATACAATATATGACTGCTGTGTCTGGCTTTTTTCACTTAGCATGTATTCAAAGTTCATCCAAATTTTACCATGTACTGATACTTCATTCCTTTTTATGGTTGAATTATATTCCATTGTATGTATATAACATAACTTGTTTATTCATTCATCCCTTAAAGGCTATTTGGGTTGTTTCCATCTTATGCTATTATGAATAATGCTGCTATAAACATTCATGTACGAGTTTCTGTGTTACCATGTTTTCAGTTCTTTGGGGTATAAACCTAAGAGTGGAACTGCTGGGTTATATAGTAATTCTAATGCTTAATCTTTTGAGGAACCGCTAAACTGTTTTCCACAACAGCTGAATCGTTTTACATTCTTAGCAGCACTGTATAAATGTTCCTATTTCTCTCCACCTTTGCCAACACTTACTTTTGTTTTAAAATTTTATTATAGCCACCCTAATGGATATGAAATAGTATTTCATTGTATTTTGATTTGCATTTCCTTGTTGACCTATGATGTTGAATATCTTCTCATGTCCTTGCTGGACACCCTCTCTGGAGAAACTGCTATACAGTTTCTTTGCCCATTTCCTATTTTTTTTATTGTTGAGTTATATGAATTCTTTAAATATCCTGATACTAGTCCCATGTCAGATCATGAATCCCTTTTGAAGATAAACAGGTCTCAAGTTTCATTATATTCACCCTGCAAATGAAAACAAGAAAAAGAGTCGAGAATCTTCTCCCCCAACAAGAGCAAAGCAGGAATTCTATCTCTGAATTGTAAGTTCTCATCCCATAATCTGATTCTTGGGCTAATACCACCCCAAAGGCAGAGAAATGTGTCTATCAAACACAGATAGCTTACATTCTGTTCTTGGCTTGCCTAAGACTGCCTAATTTTTGCCTCGGCAACGGGAGTTAATAGATTATTCATTTTCTAAGTGTTAATGGAGCTTGAGCTATTTTTATATCTGATGAAGAGTTTTGTGATCCTACACATCAACCCAAATTGCCTCATTTAATGAAAGTGATTTTAAGGAACAATCAGCTTTAAATGTGTCAAGGAAGGCTAAGTGTAATGTTTATCACCCCAGCTACTCTAACCCATGGCAGAACCTGTCACTTTAGAAAGGCATGCAAAGGGATGCCTGGGTGGCTCAGTTGGTTAAGCAATTGCCTTCGGCTCAGGTCATGATCCCAGCTTCCTGGGATTGAGTCCCACATCGGGCTCCTTGCTTGGCAGGGAGCCTGCTTCTCCCTCTGCCTCTGCCTACCACTCTGTCTGCTTGTGCTCTCCCTCTCTAACAAGTAAATAAATAAAAAAAATCTTTAAAAAAAAAAATTAAAAAAAAAAAAAAGAAAGGCATGCAAAGTGTTAAAAAGTCCCTAAAGGATTCCAATATGCACAACTCCATCCCAAACTACAGTTGAGAATTGCTCCCCTAGTAATAAGAGCTAATATTTTTTTAACCCTTATTCTTGTTCCAGGCATCTCCTATGCACTTTACATATAAAACAGCCTATGAAGAGAGATATTATTCCCATTTTACAGACGAGGAAACTGAGGCACAAAGAAATAAAATCACTTTCCCAAAGTAACACTGCTAGTAAGGGGATGAAGCCAAAATTCAAACCCAAGCCGTCAGGCCACAGAGCCTACACTTTTGATCAATATATATTGCCTCACTTGTAACAGCTGCCTAGAGGAGGATGGAACAAATGTGATCATCACCCAGAGGCAAGTCCTTATACATTTCAACAAAGCTCACATAATAAATGGATCTGATCACCAGAGAATCTCATAATCTCAAAGCAAATCTCATAATTCTCTGAAAAGTGGTATTTGCCTTTCCTTGATGTGACACCATAAAAGCATGATCTATAAAAGAAAAAAAAAGGATGAATTAAACGTTATCAAAATTAAAAACTTTCACTTCAAAAGACCCCATTAAGAAAATGAAAAGACAAACCACAGAGAAAAATATCTGGGAGAAAAATATTTACAAATCATCTATTTATCTGGGGGCACCTGGGTGGCTCAGTGGGTTAAAGCCTCTGCCTTCGGCTCGGGTCATGATCTCAGGGTCCTGGGATTGAGCCCCGAATCGGGCTGTCTGCTCAGCAAGGAGCCTGCTTCCCCCGCTGCCCCACCTGCCTCTCTGCCTACTTGTGATCTCTGTCTGTCAAATAAATAAATAAAATCTTTAAAAAATAAATAGATAAAATAAAAATGTAAAACAAAACAACAAATCATCTATCTGATAAACATAAATATATAAAAATTCTTAAAATTCAACAATAAAAAGACATATAATTCCATTTAAAAATGATGAAATAACCTGAATAGATATTTCACCAGAGAAGATATACTAATGAGTAAGAAACATGTGAAAAGATGCTAATATCATTAGTCATCAAGGAAATGCACATCAAAACCAAAATGAGATATTGCTTCACGCCCCATCAGAATGACTACAATCAAAAAGATAGACAATAAGGACATGGGGAAACTGAACTGCTCACATCTTGCTGGGGTAAAAGGCCATGACATAAACGACGCATTCTAAACTGGTTCAGAAGGAAAGAAGAAAGAAAGGAAGAATGATAAAACAGTAAAATACGAACAATAGGTAAGTATGAGTAAAGGATGCTATCCTTAGTCTTACAACTTTCCCGTGAGATTAAAATTATTAGCATCCTATTGCTGCTGTAACAAATTACCACAAATTTCATGGTTTAAAACAACACAATTTACTGTCTTACTACCTAGCAAAAGAAAGCTCTTTTCCTTCTTTACCTTATTCTTTGAGAGCCTACCACTTCAGTCAACCTGAGTTCACTTGCCAAGAAAACACTGAATACCAGGAAACAAAACACAGAGAACACAAAGGAGCAGGAAAAAGAACAGATGGGATACCTAAAGGCCACACAAACTGAATCCTTTTGGAGAACCCTCAGTCATAAGCCTTCAGTCTTTAACTGTATTAGAAGTTATGTAACTTACATGTGACTCTACTGGACAGTCTTTTAATAAATGCAGAAGCACCCTGAATTTTAGCAATGCCATCTGTGAAGAAAGCCTTTTCTCTTACTGAATTATCTAAATTTACTGTGGAACCAAACAATCTTCAAGACAATGGCACAAATCTCTAAAGCCACTACTTTTTCTTTGCTCAGAATATATCATATTCCCACCTACAAGCCTCTTGACTGAAATGAAGAAAGACCAACAGCAAATTCTCTACTCCAGCGGTTTTAATTACACTGGGCCCGGCTCCAAGTTCACTATTACTTGGAGCTAGAACTATTTTACTCCATTAGGTTGGACAACCAGATTGGCACCTGAAAATTCTAATGGTGGTGACTTTCCACCCAACAAGCGGCAGCAAAAGGTGAAGTAAGAGAATTCCCTATAGGTCAGTTTTGTCTAGATGAAAAAAAAGAAAGTGTTTCTTCATGGCTAAGTCATGTCTAAGGTGTTTCTGTATTTGTTAAATAAGGTCTTATCCATGGAGAAAATGATGCACCAGCTACCTCCCCAGGAAGCTTGTGAGAGGTCCTAAGCTATGTTCAGAGTTTCAAGTCGCATCCTAACCCAGCAGTCCCAGGTGCAAAACCTTACCCCTGTCATTGAAATGGCAGCTCTGTGATCTACCACAAACAATCACCACGGCCTCACAGGCCCTTCATTGATTGTACTTTTAATCCACCATTTGGGCTCCACTGGGGCAGAACTGCTAGCTATCAGCATGAACAATTAACAAGGAATAGCAAAATCTAAAAATGTCAAGCTTGGGGGAAAAGCCGGGAGAGGGAAGTATGGATTAGCCCACCATGGCGCATTCATTCATTCTCTCCGCTTCCTTAAAGCCCCAGGTAGAACTCAATCATTCTCTCCACACAGATGGGACAGAATGCAGGTGCACCCGCCGGAGCTGTCAGCTAGCAGAAGGGCAGCCTCTGTGCCATTACATAAGAGTTATAAGAACACCTAGGAATCTAACTCAGACCCGTACCACTCAGAAGCACTCTGACTTGATAGTACATGCCGAGAGCCAGAGACAAAACAAAACCAAACCAAAACTTCCTCAGATTATATTCACAGTTATCATCTTCTAGGAGCTCCAGGCATAACAAAGGTTTGTGATTTAGCTATAAAAAGCCTTTAAACCTGGAATACAGAGTCTAGGGTTTTAATTCTTACTCTGTTACAAACCAGCTGTGATCAGGCAAGCCATTTTGCTTCTCTGGACCTTGGTTTCCTCTGTGACATAAGGGAGATGGCCTAGTTTACCTCTAAGTCAAAGGTCCTATACATGCTCCCACAAATCCCGTAATTAAGTACAAAACAGGTGTTTGTGAGGGATCTACCAATTCACTTCCTGATCTTCCAAGCAAAGAAAGAGAGGAAATAAACTTGAGAGCCTTCCCTATGCTCATTATATTTTCTTTCCTTTTTTATGGCCAAATCCCATGAAATCACTTCTGGGCAAGTGACATAAATCTCATTCACACAGGAAAGCTATTCAAACAAGGCAGAATGGTGAAAAGAGCATTTGGCTCTGCAACCAGACAGGCCTATGTTCAAATTCTAATTCTGCCACCTATCAGCAGGGTGACCCAAAATGAGTTACTCAGTTATTCAGAAACTTCATTTTCATTATCTATAAAAAGGACATTTCCCTCTCAGAGTTGTTCTGAGGATTAAAGGAGACATATGTGACACCTCTGGTACATACCAGTATGGAATAAATACAGGCTTCCCCTGCTTCCTGCTCCTTATGTGACCATGTACCACTCTAAGCAAATACCATCCTTGCTTGCCTTTGTAAAGCTCCATCAAGAGCTAAATTAGGCTCTGCTGAGTCATTTCTATTATTCCTTAAGAATGTTCACAAAAGGGGGCGCCTGGGTGGCTCAGTGGGTTAAAGCCTCTGCCTTCGGCTCAGGTCATGATCCCAGGGTCCTGGGATCGAGCCCCGCATCGGGCTCTCTGCTCCACGGGGAGCCTGCTTCCTCCTCTCTCTCTGCCTGCCTCTCTGCCTACTTGTGATCTCTGTCAAATAAATAAATAAAATCTTAAAAAAAAAAAAAGAATGTTCACAAAAGTGGAGTTTGACTCTCTATATGTTATTAATAAGATATCTTGAAGAAGCTTCAGAAAACAGTTTGGATGCTTCTGGCTTACAAATTCTATACAGACATAATTACAGCAGAGTGCGAGTTCTTAAAAACAAAGGGCAAACATTTAAACGTAAGATTTTACAGGAACTAGAAAAAAAGAATGCACTGTCTAAATATCCTTACCCGTGAAAAAGGAGCAAAGAGCATCTCCCCTTCACGAAAGACTGCATCCCTCTTATCTTTGATGAGAACAGGGAAGAGTTAAACCTACTTTTCTAAAAGCTTCAGTATTCCTTTGTAAGTTAGTTGTAAGCACTAATTAACAATCCATCTACCAACTGACACTTATTCCCCAAAATAGACACTGATAAAACATCAGTAATGGGTTAACAGTACACCACCTCCTCAAACCAGACCCTTAGCTTCTTCTGGATACCCTGCTTTCCCTTATCTCCCTACTGTCATCTTTGTTGTTACTACAGAAACAGCTAACACGTATACAGTACTAGCTACGTGCCATGCTCTGCATATAGCTTAAATATCTTAATTTATTAACTCACTTACTCTTCATTTCAACAGTAAAGATGAGTACTATTATTATCCCCACCTTAGGGAAAACCTCTGAAATATTTCTGGAGTACATCCCCTTCTAAATAATACATCACAGATTTAGCCTTTTTTTTTTCCTTAAGATTTTATTTATTTATTTGAGAGAGAGAAAGAGCGAGCACACAAGAGCGGGGGGTGGGGGAAGGTGGAGAATAGATTCCCGATAAGCAGGGACCCCGATGCAGGGCTCAATACCAGGATGCTGGGATGGTGACCTGAGCTAAAGGCAGCTATTTAACCCACTGAGCCACCCAGGCATTCCTAGTCTTTCTTTTTTTTTTAAGATTTTATTTATTTATTTGACAGACAGAGATCCTAAGTAGGCAGAGAGGCAGGCAGAGAGAGAGAGGAGGAAGCAGGCTCCCTGCAGAGCAGAGAGCTGGATGTGGGGCTCGATCCCAGGACCCTGGGATCATGACCTGAGCCGAAAGCAGAGGCTTTAACTCACTGAGCCATCCAGGTGCCCCATCCTACTCTTTATTTTCAACAGATTCTATCTATCTCTAACTGGTATCAGCCTCTGGTACCCGACTCCTTAACTCTCAACCCATTCTCCACACTGCCTTCACAATTATTTTTCCACAATGCTGAGTTAACCACGAGTCCCTACTTAAATTCTTTACTAATTCTTGACTATAAGATACACTCAAAATTCTTAACCCATACAAGACCTTTTACCACCTGGATTCCATTCACCTTGCCATTCTCTTCCCTATGCTACCCACTTTCTAGTTTCAATCTTAACCTCCCCACTCTCCCCTGAACACAGCAGACTAGAACACTGCGATACCTTGCAAGTGCCATTTCCCCCATGTAGAATGCTCAACCCCAATTTGCAAACTTGGCACAAGCTTTTGTTCTTCCATTAAGACTCTGCTCAAGTGTCACCTCCCTTATATAAGCCTTTTCCAGGCACTGGAGAACCTCTTCTGTAAGTACCCACTGCAGTCCCTTCTAATGGCACCTATCTCACATTACCATAACTGTATCCATAAGAACACTATTTCCCCCCCACCCCCGACATCCGTAAGGGTAGAGCCCATTGTTAGTACATAACACAGAGCCTGGCAAATGGCAGACATTTAATAAATAGTCAATGAATGAATAAAACATAAACATTTGTTAATAACAGTCTCCATCCAAATGGTGCAATATAAGAATCTTGTAAATACTTCTTACTTTCCTAACCAACAGCAGGACTCAGGAATTTGCAACTTTTCTTATAACCAAAGACAACTACTCTATCTCCATCCTAAATTAGTTCATAAGATAATTAGGAATCCCACAACTCCCTTTATATACGAAGAATCCTAAATTAAACACAAAAGCTTTTACATATAAATTTTCTTCTTCAGTGAATACTACTAAATGGAAAAATAAACCCAATCGAGGGGGAAAACCCAGATCCATTAGTCTTTTCTGCCCAGTGTCAGCCTACAATGTGAGCAGAATTATGTAGTTTCTGGAGCTATAACCTATTCAGATTCTCCAGGCAGCCTGAGAAATCCCCTGTTGCCACAAGCCCTCAGAATGCTCCACCAAACACAGTTTTGAATTACTGTTTTTCATTACTGATGTGCTTTCTACTGGACCCTGCTGTGAGATAAAATGGAATTATAGCAGCATTACCAGCTATAGAATGACTGAGAGATATACAGGGTTTTAATATACTTCTTGAACTCACAGGCACTGAGACATCTTTGAATCTTAATGTAAAAGAGGAAAGAGTGAAAAAGTAAGGTGCAGTTTATCTGCAGATCACACAGATGAAAAATACTTTGCCAGTGTCTGTGGGCAGCTAAATCCTACATTAAATACTCAGGCTTAGAGAGCTGAAGCACAGGGATGATAGTGATAATGTCTGGAGTGAAATAACATTTCTTATAAATTGATCAGCACAAAGGAAGATGATTTCAGAAAACGCTCTTCTAAAAGGTAAATACGCAGTTTCCTTGGAGAGTCAAGGGTGAGGTCAAGGACAAGCATGCCACCAAATAAAGAGAGAAAAGAGGCCAACTATTTTAAAATAGTAAAAGTTCAAGGAAGGTTTAGGGAAAGATAGGCTGTGACCTGGAAGTAGAAAGGTCATCTTCTGTATCAAAAATCTGACCTTCACAACAATGCTTAAAAATGAAAATTAGGGGTGCTTGGGTGGCTTAGTCGGTTAAGCATCTGCCTTCAGCTGACGTCATGATCCTGAAGTCCAGGAATAGAGCCCCAGGTCATCAGGATCCCTGCTCAGCAGGGTGTCTGCTTCTCCCTATGCCCCTCACCTGACTTGTGGGCAGGTGCGTGCATAGGTGGGAGCGCGCGCGCGCGCTCTCTCTCTCTCTCTCTCTCTAATAAATAAATAAAATCTTTAAAAAGTAAATAAATAAAAATAAAAATGAAAATTAAGGGGGGGTATACCGGTGGCTCAATTAAGTGTCCAACTTTTTTTTAAAAGATTTTATTTACGAGAGAGAGAAAGCCCAAGAGAGAGAGAGAATATGTACAGGCTAGGGGCTACTTAAAGATAGAAAGAAAGAAAATAAAAATGTAAACACCCCCAATCCAAAAATGGTAGGAGAAAAATGACCAATGAAAAGGTGAAACAAAAAAAACTACTAAATGGTAGATTTAAACCCACCCATATCTATAATTACATTAAAAGTAAACAGTCTAATTCCAGTTAAAAGGCAGAGATTTAAGACAAAGAAACAATATCCAAACACACGCTGCCTTTAAATTTTTAAAAAAATTTTTTTTAAAGATTTTATTTATTTATTAGAGAGAGAGAGAGAGAGAGAGAGAGAGAGCACAGGCAGACAGAGAGGCAGGCAGAGGCAGAGGGAGGAGCAGGTTTCCTGCCAAGCAAGGAGCCCGATGTGGGACTCGATCCCAGGACGCTGGGATCATGACCTGAGCTGAAGGCAGCCGCTTAACCCACTGAGCCACCCAGGCGTCCCCACACGCTGCCTTTAAGAAAACTATTTTAAGGGACGCCTGGGTGGCTCAGTGGGTTAAGCCGCTGCCTTTGGCTCGGGTCATGATCCCAGCGTCCTGGGATCAAGTCCCACATCGGGCTCTCTGCTCGTCAGGGAGCCTGCTTCTCCCCTCCCCTCTCTGCCTTCCTCTCTGCCTGCTTGTGTGATCTCTGTCTATCAAATAAATAAAATCTTTAAAAAAAGAAAACTATTTTAAGATAAAAAATACAAATACACTAAAAGTAAAAGGATGAAAATAGATATACAATGTAAATAAATACTAATCAAAAGAAAACTGGAATGGCTATATTAACATCAGAAAAAGTAAATCTCAGAACAGAAAATAGTGTGAGGAAATTTTATAAAGGGATATTGCATAGCCATAAAGGGATCAACACATCAAGAAGATATGAAAAAAATTAACAGAAATGAAAGGAGAAAGAGATGAATCCAAAATCATGTTGGAGATTTCAACAGTCCCCTCTCAGTAATTAACAGGATAGAAAATGAATAAGGATAGAGAAGACACAAAGATCACTAACAACTAGATGATATACATAATGTTTATAAAACAATCAACCCCAAAACATCAGAATACACATCTTTTTCAAATGTACACATAACATTTACCAAGACAGACTATATTGTAGAACAGAAAACAGAAATAAATGCATTTAAAAGAATAGAATCAGGGGCGCCTGGGTGGCTCAGTTGGTTAAGCAACTGCCTTCGGCTCAGGTCACGATCCCGGAGTCCTGGGATCGAGTCCCACATCCGGCTCCCAGCTCCATGGGGAGTCTGCTTCTCCCTCTGACCCCCCCTCTCATGCTGTCTCACTCTGTCTCTCTCAAATAAATAAATAAAATCTTAAAAAAAAAAAAAAAAGAATAGAATCAGATTATGTTATCTCATCAAGAGAATTAAATTAGAAATCAGTAACAAAAAGGTATCTGGAAAATCTGCAAATGTAGAAAAGTAAGCAACACACTTGTAAGTAACAGAAGATCAAGTAATGCTTACAATTGTATGTGAATTTATAATTATCTCAAAATAAAAGTTTAACTAAAATACTAAAAAATAACCACATTTACTTTGAACTAACTGAAAATGGAAGAACACATATCAAATTTGAGGAGATGCAGCTAGAGTAATGTGTACAGGGAAATTAACATCTTTAAGTGCTTATACTAGAAAAGAAAAGTCTTCTATTAATGATTTTTAAGTTTCTAAATTAAGAAACCAAAAAATAGCAAATTAAACCAAAAGCTATGCATAAGTTAATAAAAAAAGATAAAATTAGAAACTGATGAAATAGGAAATGGATAATCAACAGATGAATGGATAAAGAAGATGTGGTGTGTGTATATATATATATATATATATATAATATATATATAATACCCTCTAGCATAATACCCTCTAGTTCCATCCATGTTGTCGCAAATGGCAAGATTTCATTTCTTTTGATGGCTGCATAGTATTCCAGTGTGTGTATGTGTATATACATATCTATATATATGTACATATACATATATATATGTATATGTATTCCAGTGTGTGTATATATACATATACATAGTATTCCAGTGTGTGTGTGTGTATGTGTGTGTGTACACACACACACACACACACACACACACACACACACACACTGGAATACTATGCAGCCATCAAAAGAAATGAAATCTTGCCATTTGCGACAACATGGATGGAACTAGAGGGTATTATGCTTAGCAAAATAAGTCAATCGGAGAAAGACAACTATCATATGATCTCCCTGATATGAGGAAGTGGAGATGCAATGTGGGAGGTTTGGGAGGTAGGAAAAGAATAAATGAAACAAGATGGGATCGGGAGGGAGACACACCATAAGAGACTCTTAATCTCACAAAATAAACTGAGGGTTGCAGGGGGGAGGGGGGCAGGGAGAGGGTGGTGAGGTTATGGACATTGGGGAGGGTATGTGCTATGGTGAGTGCTGTGAAGTGTGTAAACCTGGCGGTTCACAGACCTGTGCCCCTGGGGCTAATAATACATTATATGTTAATAAAAAATTTTTAAAAGTTTTTAAAAATTAAAAAAAAAAAAGAAAGAAAATGGATAAATGCGGTGCCTGGGTGGGTCAGTGGGTTAAGCCTCTGCCTTCGGCTCAGGTCATGATCTCAAGGTCCTGGGAACAAGCCCCACATCAGGCTCTCTAGTCAACAGGGAGCCAATTCCCCCTCTCTCTCTCTGCCTGCCTCTCTGACTACTTGTGATCTCTGTTGGTCAAATAAATAAATAAAATCTTTAAAAAAAAAAGAAAATGGATAAACAACAGAGAAAAAATCAGTAGAACCAAAAGCTGTTTTATTTTTTCAAGGACCAATACAGTTAACAGACCTCTAGCCAGACAGATCAGAAACAAAAGAGAGATGACATAAATTCCTAATTTCAGCTATAAAGAGGGACTATTACTATAGAAATTATAGACATTAAAAGGATAATAAAATATTATGAGCATCTTTATTCCAATAAAATAAAAAAACAAGATGAAATTGACAAATCCCTTGAAAGACACAAACTGACAAAGCACACTCAAGAAGTACAGAACATGAATACTCCTAATCAGACCAAAGAAACTGAATTCATAATTTAAAACCATCTCAGAGGGGCGCCTGGGTGCCTCAGTCCATTAAGTGTCTGCCTTCGGCTCAGGGCATGATCCCAGGTCCTGGGATGGAGCCTGACATGGGGCTCCCTGCTCAGCTGGGAGCCTCCTTCTCCATCTCCCTCTGCCTCTCCCCTCTGCTCATGCTCTCTCTCTCTCTCTCAAATAAATAAAATCTTTAAATAAATAGGGGTGCCTGGGTGGCTCAGTGGGTTAAAGCCGCTGCCTTCGGCTCGGGTCATGATCCCAGGGTCGTGGGATCAAGCCCCGCATCGGGCTCTCTGCTCTGTGGACAGCCTGCTTCCTCCTCTCTCTCTCTGCCTCTCTGCCTACTTGTGCTCTCTGTCTATCAAATAAATAAATAAAATCTTTAAAAAAAAAAAAAATCTTTAAATAAATAAATAAATAAAACTGTCTCAGAAAACTCCAGATTTAAGTAGCATCATTGGGGAATTCTATTAAACATTTAAGGAGGAAATAATACCTGCACAAACCTATACAAACTCAGAAAATAAAGAAAGGGATGCTCCCTGCTCATTTTAGTCATCTGGCTTTGAATTACACAGTCAGTTTACACTGACATCAAAACCAGATGAAGACATCACAAAATAATAAGTCAGTAGGGGTGCCTGGGTGGCTCAGTGGGTTAAAGCCTCTGCCTTCAGCTTGGGTCATGAGCCTAAGGTCCTGGGATCGAGCCCCACGTCCGGCTCTCTGCTCTGCAGAGTCGGCTTCCTCCTTTCTCTCCCTGCCTGCCTCTCTGAATACTCTCTGCTCTGCAGTCTGGCTTCCTCCTTTCTCTCCCTGCCTGCCTCTCTGAATACTTGTGATCTCTGTCAAATAAATAAATAAAATATTTAAAAAAAAAATAATAAATAGAACACTCCTCATGAACACAGATATAAAACTCCTTAACAAAGTTCTAGTAAATCAAATCTAGCAATACATAAAAGTGGAAATACATCAAAACCAGATACGGTGGAGCTGGCCCAGTCGGTGAAGCATGTGACTCTTGATCTCAGGGTTGTAAGTCTGAGCTCCACACTGGGTGTAGAGATTATTTAAAAATAAAATCTTAAAAAAAATAAAATAAAAGATCTGTTAAGGGGCAAGACTGGTTTAACATTAAAAAGCCAATTAATGTAAGCATATTTACACTGAAAAAATATAAATCTAAAAAAAAAAAAAAAGACCTCATCATATTGAAAAAGCAATTGACAAAGTTTAACATCCAGGCATGATTTTTTTTTTTAATTCTCAACAAACTAGGAACAGAATGGAATTTCCTCAACCACATAAAAGACATCCATGAAAAACCACAGCTTACACTAAACTTAATAATAAAAGAATGACTACTTTCCCCCATGATCAAGAACAAGGAAAGAGGGCACCTGAGAGGCTCAATGGGTTAAGCCTCTGCCTTCGGCTCGGGTCACTGTCTCAGGGTCCTGGGTTTGAGCCCTGAGCCCCGCATCGCATCGGGCTCTCTGCTCAGCAGGAAGCCTGCTTGCCCCTCCTCTCTGCCTGCCTTTCTACCTACTTGTGATCTCTCTCTCTGTCAAATAAATAAAATCTTAAAAAAAAAAAAAAGAACAAGGAAAAAATGTCCCCTCTCACCTTTTCTATTCAGCACAATACTAGAGGTCCTAACCAATGTAGTAAGTCAAGAAAAAGAAATACTAGGCACATAGAAGAAGTAAAACTATCTTTATTCATAGATGATATGATTATATACGTAGAAAATTCTAAGGAGGGGTGCGTGGGTGGCTCAGTAGATTAAGTGTCTGCCTCTGGCTAAGATCATGATCTCAGGATCCTGGGATCAAGCCCCACTTTGGGCTCTCTGCTCAGCAAGGAGTATGCTTCTCCCCGACTTCTCTCTCTCTCTCGCTATCTCTCTCAAATATAAACAAATAAATAAATCTTTAAAAAAAAAAAATTCTAAGGATACAACAAGATAATTTATTATGGGCTGAACTGTGTCCCCCTAAAATTCATATGTTGAAGTCCTGACTCCCAGTAACTCAGAATGTGACTATAATTGTACATAGAGCCTTGAAAGAGCTTAAGTAAGGTAAAATGAGGTCATACAGTTGGGCCCTAATCCAGTATGATGACTGTCCTTATGAAAAGAGGAAGGGCACTTGATAAAAAGAGAAGGGGCACTTGGGTTGCTCAGTCGTTAAGCATCTGCCTTTGGCTCAGGTCATGATCCCAGAGCCCTGGGATGGAGTTCCGAATCAGGCTCCCTGCTCGGCAGGGAGTATGCTTCTCCCTCTGACCTGCCCCCTCTCATGCTCTCTCTCTCAAATAAATAAGTAAATAAATAAAATCTTAAAAAAATATATAACATAAATAAAAGATACCTTTACAAAAAAAAGAAACCATTTACAAAAGCATCACAAAACATGAAAAACTTAGGACAATATTAATACAGTAGCATAAAATTAGAAAATGAAATTAAGGGGCGCTGGGTGGCTCAGTGGGTTAAGCCTCTGCCTTCAGCTCAGGTCGTGATCCCAGGGTTCTGGGATCAAGCCCCGTATCGGGCTCTCTGCTCCGCGGGGAGCCTGCTTCCTCCTATCTCTCTGCCTGTCTCTCTGCCTACTTGTGATCTCTGTCTGTCAAATAAATAAATAAAATCTTTTAAAAATAATAATAAATAAATAAAATCTTAAAAAAAAAATAAATAAAATTTAACAAGATATATGTGAAACTACCTAATGAAAACCATAAAATATTACTAAGTGAAATTAAGGATGACCTAAACAGTAAATATATGCCATGCTTATGAACTAGAAGACTCAATACTGTTAAAATATTAATTGTCCCCAAATTGATCTATATATTCAACACAATTCCGATCAAAATCCCAACAGGCATTTTGTAGCACTAACAGATAATTCTAAAATTTATATGGAGGGGTACCTGAGTAGCACAGTCAGTTCAGAATCTAATTATTTGTTTCAGCTCAGGTCATGATCTCAGGGTCTTGAGATCCAGCCCAGTGTTAGGCTCTGGGCTCAGCATGGAGTCTGCTTAAGAATCTCTCTCCTTGGGGCGCCTGGGTGACTCAGTGGGTTAAAGCCTCTGCCTTCAGCTCAGGTCATGATCCCAGGGTCCTGGGATCGAGTCCCACATCGGGCTCTCTGCTCAGCAGGGAGCCTGCTTCCTCCTCTCTCTGCCTGCTTCTCTACCTACTTGTGATCTCTGTCAAATAAATAAACAAACAAACAAAAAAATCTTAAATAAATAAATAAAGTCTTTAAAAAAAAAAAAAGACTTGTTATAAAGCTATAGTAATCACGCCTGTATAGTATTGGTGGAAAGATACACATGTAGATAAAAACACAGAATAGAGTCCAGCAACAGACTCAAAGACAGAAGGTCATTTGATTTTCAACAAAGGTATCAAGGCCATCCAACAGGAAAAGGACAGTCTTTTCAACAAATGGTACTTGAACTAGATATCTACATGGGAAAAAGGAACCTCAACCTTTACCTCTCACTACACACAATTTAACTTAAAATGAACTATTGACCTAAACATAAAAGCCAGAACATAAAACATAGTTTTAAACTTTATTGTTTACAGAAGAAAACTCTGACATCGTAGACAAGGATTTTTTTTTTTTTAAATCTTATTTATTTGAGGGACGCCTGGATGGCTCAGTTGGTTAAGCGGCTGCCTTCGGCTCAGGTCATGATCTCAGCGTCCTGGGATCCGGTCCCACATCGGGCTCCTTGCTCGGCAGGGAGCCTGCTTCTCCCTCTGCCTCTGCCTGCCTCTCTGTCTGCCTGTGCTCGCTCTCTCTATACATATAACAAATAAATAAATAAAATCTTTAAAAAAAAAAAAGATCTTATTTGAGAGTGAGAGAGAGTGTGACAGAACACACAGGTGGGAAAGAGAGGGAGAAGCAGGCTCCCCGCTGAGCAGAGAGCCTGATGCGGGGCTTGATTGAAGGACCCCAGGATCAAGACCTGAGCCGAAGGCAGAGGCTTAACCCACTGAGTCACTCAGGTACCCTGGCAGGGATTTTTTTTTTTAAAGATTTTATTTATTTATTTATTTGTCAGAGAGAGAAAGAGAGAGAGCACGAGCAGGCAGAGAGGCAGGCAGAGGGAGAAGCAGCCTCCCCGCTGAACAAGAAGCCTGATGCAGAACTCGATACCAGCACCCTGGGAAGGCAGACGCTTAACCCACTGAGCCACTCAGGTGTCCCCGAAAAGGCAGAGATTTTTCAGAGGCAACATAAAAAGTATAGACCATAAAAGAAATTGGACTCCATCAAATTAAAATTTCTGCTCCTCAAAAAACACCGATAAAATGAAAATATAAACCACAGATTGAGAAAAAACAGACATAAACCATGTATCTGATAAAGGACAGGCATCTACACTATATAAGCACTCCTATAATTCAATAGTAAGAAAACAAAAAACACTTAAAAAATAGACAAAAGCATACACTCAAAAAGAGTTAAAATGGTAAATTTTATGTTATGTACACTTTACCACAATAAAATAAAAAGAGAGAAAAGCTAAAGCACCACCAACAAGAACAAAAATGGGCAAAAGTTTGAAGACACTTCACAAAGGCAGATATAAAAATGGCTAATACACAAACAAAAAGATATTCAGCAACATCAAGTATCAGGAAAATGTATATTAAAATCACAGCAAGAAAACCTATGGAATGAGAGATTGCAAAAGATGATTCTGATAAAGGGTTAGCATCCAAAATTATATAAAGAGGGGCACCTGGATGGCTCTATCTGTTAAGTGTTCCAGCTCCTGATTTCTGCTCAGGTCATGATCTCGGGGTCATGGGATGAAGCCCCACGTTAGGCTTCACAGTCAGTGGGGAGTCCGCATGAGATTCTCTGTTTCCCCCTCCCTCTTCTCCTCCTCACTACCCCACAAATAAATCCTTTTTAAAAAATTGTACAAAGAATTTATACAACTCAACACCAGTTGAGCGCCTGGTGGCTCAATGGATTAAGCCTCTGCCTTCAGCTCAGGTCATGATCCCGGGGTTCTGTGATTGAGCCCACATCGGGCTCCTTGCTCAGCAGGGAGCCTGCTTCCCCCCTCCCTCTGCCTGCCTCTCTGCCCACTTGTGATCTCTCTCTCTCTCTCTGTCAAATAAATAAATAAAATCTTTAAAAACAAACAAATAATCCCATTAAGAATGGGCAGAAAACATGAACAGACATTTCTCCAAAGAAGACATACAATTAGCCAACAGATACATGAAAAGATGCTCAACATTACCCATAATCAAGGAAATGCAAATCAAAACCAGAAACCAAAACCCCCTCACACTGGTCGGACTGGCTAAAATCAGAAATATACAAGAAACAAGTGTTAGCAAGGATGTGGGAAAAAATGAGCCCTCCTGCATGGCAGGTGGGAATGCAAACTGGTTAAGCCACTGTGGAAAACAGAATAAAGGTTCATCAAATAATAAAACAGAGCTACCATATGATCTAGTTATTCCAATACTGGGTATTTACCTAAAGAATACAAAAACACTAATTTGAAAAGATACATGCAACCCCTATGTTTACCGCAGTACTACTTACAAAAGCCAAAATATGAAAGCAGCCCCACTGTCCATCAGTAGATAAAATGATGAAGAAGATGTGGTATGTATATACAATGGAATATTACTCAGCCCTAAAAAATGAAATTATGGCATTTGCAATAACATGGGTGGATCTAGAGAATATAATGCTAACTGAAATAAGCCAGTCAGAGAAATATAAATACAATATGATTTCACTCATATGTGGAACTTAAGGAACAAAACAAAGGAAAAAAAGAGACAAATCAAAAAACAGACTCTTACCTATAGAGAACAAATTAATGGTTATCAGAGGGGAGGTGGGTGGGAGGATGGATAAAATGGGTGAAGGGGATTAAGGGTGCACTTATTGTGATGAGCAACATATAGAATTGTTGAATTACTGTACTGTACATCTGAAATTAATGTAACACTGTATGTTAACTATACTTGATTAAAACAAAAAAACAAAAAAAAAGCCCCACAGGTCCAAAACATGCCCACCAGAATGGCCAAAATCTAAAGACAGACACTACCAAATGCTGACAAGCCTGGGTAGCAACCTGACCGCCCACACATTATTTGTGGTGGAAGAGGCACAATTTCTCATACTCTCAATTATACCCCTAAGTATTTGCCCAAGAGGAATAAAAATACTTAACACAAAGGCTTCTACACAAATGATCATAATAGCTTTGCTTATTACAGCCAAAGACTAGAAACCACCCAAATGATCATCAATGCTTGAATAGATGAAGCAATTTTGGTACACACATGCAGAGGACTACTACTCCAGAATAAAAAGAAATGAACATGCCAACGTGAATGACTCTCAAAACTACTATGGGACTGCAGAGAAGTACAAGGGAACATTTTTGGATGTCAGAAATGTTCCACATCTTGTTTTTAATGGTTGTTACAATGCTACTATATATGTTTGTCAAAACTCATCATAACTGGGGCATTATGTTATATGTAAGTTATAACTCAAAAAAAATTGATTTTTAAAATAGAATCAAAAATTTAAAGTTTACATTCCTTTAATTCTCATAGTCTACTTCTAAGAATTTACCCCAAAATGCATTCCAAAAAAATGATAATCCAAGGACATAAAGATGCACATACAAAAATTTTCATTACAGCACAATTTTTTTTTAGATTTTATTTATTTATTTGAGAGAGAGAGAAATCACAAGTAGGCAGAAAGGCAGGCAGAGAGATAGGGAGAAGCAGGCTCCTTGCTGAGCAGAGAGCCCGATGAGGGGTTTGATCCCAGGACCCTGAGACCATGACCTGAGCCAAAGGCAGAGGCTTAACCCACTGAGCCACCCAAGCGCCCCTACATTACAGCATTATTAATAGAAGTAATTTCCTTTAATGGTCCATTAATAGAGGACTGATTAAATAAGTTAGGGTACTGAGACACCTGGGTGGTGCAGTTGGTTAAGCATCCAACTCTTGGATTTGGCTCAGGTGGTGATCTCAGGGTTATGCGACTGAGCTCTGTGTTGGGCTCAGGCTCAGTGTGGATCTGCCTGAGATTTTCTCACCCTCTTCCTCTGTCCCTTCCTCTTGTGCATGTTCTCTATCTCTCTCTAAAAATTAATAAATAATTTATTAAAATGTTAGGGTACATTCATAGAATACTTTACAGCAATTTAAAATAGTAATTAAGGGACGCCTGGGTGGCTCAGTTGGTTAAGCGGCTGCCTTCGGCTCAGGTCATGATCCCAGCGTCCTGGGATCAAGTCCCACATCAGGCTCCTTGCTCGGCGGGGAGCCTGCTTCTCCCTCTGCCTCTACCTGCCACTCTGCCTGCCTGTGCTCCCTCCTGCTCTCTCTCCCTCTGACAAAAAAAAAAAGTAATTAAATAGTAATTAAAATAGCAATTAGGGCACCTGGGCGGCTCAGTTGGTTGTCGGATCAATTCTTAGTTTCATCTGGGGTTGCGATCTAAGGGTTGGGATTTGCACTCAGTGTAGAATCTGCTTGTGATTCTTTCCCCCTCCCTCTCTCTCCTCTCTGCTCCTTACTGCTCCTCCTACCCTAGCTTGCACTTGCTCGCTCTCAAATAAATAAATAAATAAAATCTTTAAAATAGTAATTATATGTATTTATGTGCAACATGTTAAATCAAAAAGTTGTCACAAAACACCATGTATGACAAACTTTATTTAATAAATGTATATCACAAATACATATGTAAACTCTAAAAATCTATAAGCCAAATTTACAGCAACAGGTGTCATCTTTTTCCTACAAACAGGATAATGTTGAGCCCATTCTTATTTTAGACATGAAGAAATGATCAGAGATATCAAATGAGCATCAGAGAAACCAAAACAAGACTGAATGCCACAGTCTATCATGAAACAACTCTTATCTCAATGAACAGGTATATGCCCTTCAAAGCTACTAGAAATGGGTAAGGGGTGAGGCACCTGGCTGGCTCAGCTGGTAAAGCATGCAACTCCTGACCCTGAGGTTGTAAATTCAAGCCCCATGTTGGGTACAGAGATTACCTAAAAATACAATCTTAAAAAAAAAGGTACTAGAAGGAAACTCACCTACATAGGGGTAATAAATGCAGAGTACTAGTGGAAATGCCTAAAGGCTTTTACAGCCAACTCTGACTGTTGTTCTAACATAAAAATGAAATTCACCAAAAATTTCTTCCATAGAATAGGTAGATAATGATCTCTTAATACTTAATTACTCCTTTATGCTGTGCTTATTCCCCTGCTGTTATGAGAATGTGATTTAAAAGCAGGAAGGAAGCAATGTCACTATGGAGTCTCTGAAAATAGGAAGGAAGTACTCTGGACTGATAAAGGTCAGCATGACATTCATAGTGAATGAGCCAATCTCATTCCAGCTGAGTTAAAGTAATCTTTCTCCAATATTTGTTCTCTGTCAGCCCAAGTCAGGAGCAAAAGAAAGGTGAGAAAGTGTACACACACACAGAAAAAAAAGCTAACTTATTACAAGCTGCTTGTCACATGCCAAATATCTGTAACATTTCTAAAAATATATAACTACAGAGCTTCAATAAGTTGGTATTTACAAGGTAAAATAATTTCAAAACTTACCAGCACCCCAGCCCCAAATTTACCATCCCATATTGAAACTTCAGTGTTCCTGATCTACTCCTACCCCACCCTCCACTAAGAATGAAATCATCTTGCTATGAAGCGCTAAGAGAAAAAAAAAAAAAAATTCTGATGGCTTACTATATATATATATATGGCATTTGACTTACAGATGTACCTTTGTTCAAGCACAGAAAGGCAAGTTAATCACTTAAAAATGGGTTATATAGGGGCGCCTGGGTGGCTCAGTGGGTTGAAGCCTCTGCCTTCAGCTCAGGTCATGATCTCAGGGTCCTGGGATCAAGCCCCGCATCAGGCTCTCCGCTCCTCGGGGAGCCTGCTTCCTCCTCTCTGTCTGCCTGCCTCTCTGCCTACTTGTGATCTCTGTCTGTCAAATAAATAAATAAAATCTTTTTTTTTTTAAGTGATTTTTTTTTTAAGATTTTATTTATTTATTAGCAAGCGAGCACAGGCAGACAGAGAGGCAGGCAGAGGCAGAGGCAGAGGGAGAAGCAGGCTCCCTGCCGAGCAAGGAGCCCGATGTGGGACTCGATCCCAGGACGCTGGGATCATGACCTGAGCCGAAGGCAGCCGCTTAACCAACTGAGCCACCCAGGCGTCCCTAAATAAATAAAATCTTAAAAAAAAAAAATGGGTTATATAATTCTATGCTGTCTACCCATACTTTCCAGTCTGAATCTACTCACCTTTGTAACCTCCTTTGAAAAAAAAATTTTGTTAATTTGAGTAGAGTTGACACACAACGTTACATCAGTCTCAGGTGTACAACACAATGATTCAACTTCTTTATACCTTATGGCATGCTGTAGTCTCCTACTTAAATAATCATTTTTTTAATCAATTCTCATTCCCGGCCCCACAAAAGTACTTGGATTCTAATACTTCTATATCTGTGTATCTAACACTTATTCTTATATTCTTATATTCTAACACTTAAGACCCAGCCTGTGGGGCACCTGGGTGGGTCTGCTGGTTAAGTATCTGACTCTTGATCTCTGCTCAGGTCTTGATCTCGGGATTCTGGGTGCGGAACACACTAAAAATAAATAAATTTTTTAAATCTGGAGAGGTTCACTTGCCCAAGTCTACATAGACTGAGGAACCCACAATCATACCCAGGTTCATCTGTTTTTGAGAACCAAAGATATTAACCACTATTCTAATTCATTACATATGTTTTTATCCCTCTCTTTATTACATGATTGAGAAAACACAGCATGGATGGACTTCCATATGCATAAAAATGAAGAGCTGCAGGCAGAGGAGGACGGAGAAGCAGGCTCCCCACAGAGCAAGGAGCCCGATGCAGGGCCCCATCCCAGGACCCTGGGATCATGACCTGAGCTGAAGGCAGCCGCTTAACAGACTGAGCCACCCAGGTGCCCCTTGGGTATTTACTTTAAACAAGGGAAAATTATGGGACACCTGGGTGGCTCAGTCTGTAAAGTGGCTGCCTTCAGCTCGGGTCCTGATCTAGGGTCCTGGGATCAAGCCCCGAATTGGGCTCCCTGCTCAGCAGAAAGCCTGCTTGTGTTCCCTCTCTTGCTGTGTTTCTCTCTACCAAATGAATTAATAAAATCTTTAAGAAAAAAAAAAGAGGGGATGCCTGGGTGGCTCAGTTGGTTAAGCGGCTGCCTTCGGCTCAGGTCATGATCCCAGCGTCCTAGGATCGAGTCCCACATCGGGCTCCTTGCTCGGCAGGGAACCTGCTTCTCCCTCTGCCTCTCTGTCTGCCTGTGCTCGTGCTCTCTCTCTCTCTCTCTCTCTCTCATAAATAAATAAAATCTTAAAAAAAAAAAAAGAGGAAAATTATGTTCACATAAAAATGTATACATAAATGTTACACCAATTCTATTCATAACTGGCCCAAACTGGAAACAACCCAAATGTCCTCCATTGGGTGGATGCCCAAACAAACTGAGGTGAGTCCAAACAGTGATACTACTCAACAACAAAAAGGAACATATTACTGACAGACACAACAACTTGGCTGAATCTCAAAGGCATGATGCTGAATGAAAGAAGCCAGTTTCAAAAGGTTACCTACCACACGATTCCATTCATAGGACATTCTCAGAAAGATAAAACTGTACTCACCAAGAAGAGATCAGTGATTGCCAGGGTTTGGGGTGGGGTAGAGGTTACTGTAGAGGGACAGCATGAAGCAGTCTTGTGGGATGGTCAAACTATTCTCTATCCTACGGCAGTAGTTGCTTACAAAAATCTATACACATCCCATGGGGCACCAGGCTGGCTCAGTTGGTATAGCATGCAACTCTTGATCTCAGGGTTATGAGTTCAAGCCCCACATTTTATTTTTAAGATCACTTAAAAAGGGGCACCTGGGTGGCTCAGTGGGTTAAAGCCGATGCCTTTGGCTCAGGTCAAGATCCCAGGGTGCTGGGATCCAGCCCCACATCGGGCTCTCTGCTCCACAGGGAGCCTGCTTCCCTTCCTCTCTCTCTGTGCCTGCCTCTCTGCCTGCTTGTGATCTCTGTCAAATAAATAAATAAAAATCTTAAAAAAAAAAAAATCACTTAAAAATAAAACATTAAAAAAAAAACTAAACTCATCCCCAAAAAGTCCATTTTACTGCATCATAATTTTTAAGGTAAAATAAAAGATTCTTTAATTCTTCTGTAGATAACTGGTTAACTAATTAGGGGCTAAAAAAAGTTACAACCTTACCTCTTGTTATATATCAAAACACATTCCAAATAAACTAAAAAGTTAAATATAAATTATGAAGTAATACTGATCCTCTTAATATACATGAAGCTCTTAAAAATAAATTAAAAGGGACGCCTGGGTGGTTCAGTTGGTTAAGCGGCTGCCTTCGGCTCAGGTCATGATCCCAGCGTCCTGGGATCGAGTCCCACATCGGGCTCCTTGCTCGGCAGGGAGCCTGCTTCTCCCTCTGCCTCTGCCTGCCTCTCTGTCTGCCTGTACTCGCTCTCTCTCTCTAACAAATAAATAAATAAATAAATCTTTTAAAATTAATTAATTAATTAATTAATTAAAAAAATGAACCCTTTCACAGAAAAATGGGCCAAGGCATGAAGAAACAAGAATTGAACATATGAAAAAGTCTTATCTCACCAATAATCAAATAAATAGACAATCAAGCAATGAGCTAATATTTTTTGTCAACTGCATTATAAAAACAAAACAAAATGAAAATAAAAAACCTTAAAAGAATAATAACACCAATACTGGCAAGGGTGGAAAAAAGAACTCCCCAAAAAACTATAGTCTGACATGTTAAGTGTTATAACATTTCCTGAAGGTAATATGGAATATATATCAAAACCCTCAACTCACACACACATACTCTTTTTCCATTTCAGGAATTTACTAAGAAACTAACCAGACTAGTGCAGAAAAATGTACAGAAGAGTCATAACATCATTATGTATAATAATGAAAAACAAATAATTTAAAAAGATAAAATAAATTATTATTATATGATGTGGGAAGCAAATGCAAAAGAAAAATTAAATTTCCTTACTACTTACAGCCCATTGACAAATCCTTCAAACCGGCAGAATGACATTCTCTTAGGTACTCAGCTGCCTGGATTTGATACTTTGTTAAGGGCAAAAGGCAATCTTAGCTAAACATTATCCCAACCCCCAGGATCTTGTAAATCTACTTTAACACATAAAAATTCCTTTAGAGGGACGCCTGGGTGGCTCAGTCAGTTAAGCAGCTACCTTCGGCTCAGGTCATGATCCCAATGTCCTGGGATCGAGTGCCGAATCCGGCTCCTTGCCCCTCGGGAGCTTGCTTCTCCCTCTGCCTCTGCCTGCCACTCTGCCTGCCTGTGCTCTCTCTGCCTCTCAGACAAATAAATAAATAAATCTTAAAAAAAAAATTCCTTTAGAAACTTCCTTTATCTCTATCCCCCAAGATATATGTTAGTAATCATCCCGTAAGCTTATAGCCCACTAATATACTTCTAAAGGGTATACTTCTAAAGGGTTCATGACTAGGGTTTTTACTAGACAGTAATAAATGACCTTTCCCTAACAGCTACCCCTTGAGGTCCTGGAAATCTTGCTCCCAAAATTCCTTAGAGACTTATGCTATCCCTAACCCCCTCCCAACTTGAAAGTATAAAATCAGCCATTCCTCTTGACCCCACTGCAGCTCTTTCTGCCCATGGGTCCTGTCCCCATGCTTTCATAAAATCACCTTTTTGTACCCACAATGTCTCAAGAATACTTTCTTGGCTCCAAACCCTACCACTTCAAAGCACATCACTATACATCCATATACTAGAATACTAAGCAGCCATTAAAAATCAAGTTATCTGAACTGTTACTGAAATAAGATTATGTTATTTTAGTCAACACTGCTATAACTTCCTTCCTGTCTCCAAAGCAAAAGGAAAGATTTTTTTTTAAAGATTTTATTTATTTATTTGTCAGAGAGAGTGAGCACAGGCAGACAGAGTGGCAGGCAGAGGCAGAGGGAGAAGCAGGCTCCCTGCTGAGCAAGGAGCCGGATTCGGGACTCGATCCCAGGACGCTGGGATCATGACCTGAGCCAAAGGCAGCCGCCTAACTAAGTGAGCCACCCAGGCGTCCCCAAACTCTATATTTTAAAACATCTATGCATGTGCTACAATATTACCTCTCAGTGGTGAGATTATGGGTGACTTTTTATTCATCTTTTCTTTATTTTCTAAACTTTCTATGAAAAACATATATTAAAAGAAGAAAAACAACAAAAAATATATGTTATGTTCATACATTTTTTTAAAATCAATGTTTTTTTAAATCTCCCAAAATTATCCCCAAGAGTTTTCAAACTTGTTTTCTAGGGGGCGCCTGAGTGGCTCAGCCGGTTAGGCATCTGACTTCAGCTCAGGATATGATCTCAGGCTCCTGGGATCAAATCGAGCTCCCCACTCATCAGAGAGTCTGATTCCCCCTCTCCCTCCCAACCCCGTCCCCCTGCTTGTGCTCTCTCTCCCAAATAAATAAATCTTTTTTTTTCTTTTTCCAAATAAATAAATCTTAAAAAAAAAAAAACACACACACACACCTTGTTTTCTAATCTAGATTATCTGCTGTTATCTGGTCACAAGCAAATGACAATTCCATGCGCAAATTTCTTTTAGTTGCTAACCCCAAATAAGCCATTACCGCCCAAGGCAGAAGATCTACAGATAAAGGCATCTCATGAACTCTGCCACCAGCAAGGTGCAGAATAGTATGTATATTGAGATACTACTTTCATGTCTTGAAATTTTTATTTTTATTTTTTTTAAAGATTTTATTTATTTATTTGACAGAGATCACAAGTAGGGAAAGAGGCAGGCAGAGAAAGAGGAGGAATCAGGCTCCCTGCCAAGCAGAGAACCCGATGCAGGGCTCGATCCCAGAACCCTGGAATCATAACTTGAGCCAAAGGCAGAGGTTTAACCCACTGAGCCACCCAGGCGCCCTATGTCTTGAAATTTTTAAAGAATATTTCCATAATATATAGAGGCTTATGTGCCAGTATGTCCATACTTTTTTTTCAGTTCAGAATCAGAAGAAAGCTACAGAAATGGTTACCTTTTTTGGAGGGAGAAGAAATGTGTATCTTTCTACTGTTTGAATTATGAACCACCAGTTTTTGTACTTTTTCTTTACTTTTTAACTTCTTGTTTTGTTTGCTGCTTACCATGGAGCACTTCTCCAGTACTTCCTCCTGGAACTTCACGAATCGCTCCTGAACCTCAACTTCATTGAGGAAAAAGGCAAGGAAGTGAGTGAAGGGTTGCTTTCTTCTAAAAGTAAGCAAAAGAACATCAATCCGAGTTCGAGCTGAAATTACACCACTTCGATGCTGGCCAGTGATTACTGCAAGCAAAAAAAAAAAAAAAAGAAAGAAAAAAAAAAAAAAGGGAGGGATGTTTAACATGACCATCCAATGCCTGTGTGGTGAGTGACCTTAATTCTGTCATCTCTGCAAAGCTCCAATAGTCCTGTGTACATAATTTCTGAACATGGAACAGTACCAAGGGTAAGAAAATTACTAAAGAATTCAATCTAAACAGAATAAACTTTAAAAACAGAATATCCTTGGGGTGCCTGGGTGGTTTAGTCAATCGTCCAACTCTTGGGGTGCCTTGGTGGCTCCATCAGTTAAGCCACTGCCTTTGGCTCAGGTCACGATCCCAGAGTCCTGGGATAGAGCCCCGCATCAGGCTCCCTGCTCAGCAGGAAGTCTGCTTCTCCCTCTCCCACTCCCCCTGCTTGTGTTCCCTCTGTCACTGTGTCTCTCTCGGTCGAATAAATAAATAAAAATCTTTAAAAAAGAGTTAAAAATGCTATGTAGCTTCCTAGCAAACCCTGATACCTTGCGGGTGGGAATATAAAATGGTGCAGCAGCTATGGAAAATATGGCAGTTCCTTAAAAAGTTAAAAAGAGAACTACCTTATGACCAGGAATTCTACTCCTAGATAGAAAATCCAAAAGAAGTAAAAGGAAGATTCAGGGGCGCCTGGTGGCTCAGTCAGTAGAGCATGTGACTCTTGATCTTGGGGTCATGAGTCTGAGCCCCACATTAGGGGCAGAATTTACTTAAAGAAAAAAAAAAGAGGGACACCTGGGTGGCTCAGTGGGTTAAGCCTCTACCTTTAGCTCAGGTCATGATCTCGGAGTCCTGGGATCGAACCCCACATCGGGCTCTCTGCTCATCGGGGAGCCTGCTTCCCTTCCTCTCTCTCTGCCTGCTTCTCTGCCTACTTGTGATCTCTGTCAAATAAATAAATAAAATCTTTTTAAAAATACAAAAAAAAAAATCCTGAAAAAATATTTTAAAAAAAAACAAAAAATAAAGTACTGGGTGTTCAAAAAAACTTGCACACGATGTTCAGAGCAGCTCTTGTCAAAATACCAAAAGGTAGAAACAATGCAGGTGTCCCGTTAATAAATGGATAAACAAAATGTCCTATCTCTATACAATGGAATATTACTTAGTACCCCCCAGAAAAAGAGAATGAAGTACAGATACATGCAAAAATATTAATGAATCTTGAACACATTACACTAAGTGGAAGATACCAGATACAAAATGCCACTGTATGTTTCCATTTACAGAAAGTAGCCACAACAGGCAAATGGAGAGGGACAGAAAGCAGATTAGTGGTAGCCAAGGACTGGAGGTAGGGAGTGGGGAGTGACTGTTCAATGGGGATGAGGTATCCTCCCTTTTTGGAGGATAAAAATGTTCTGAAACCAGATAGTGGTGATGGTTACACAACACTGTAAATGTGCTAAATGCCACTCAATTCAACATTTTAAAATGGTCCAAATGGGAGATCCCAGGCTGGCTCAGTTGGTACAGCATGTAACTCTTGACCTGGATGTCATGAGTTTGAGTCCCACTGTTAGGTGTAGAGTTCGCATAAAGTAAAAATTGTCAAAATGGCAAACTTTATGTTGTGTATATTCTGACCACACACCAAAAAAGTATGAACAGTACATCAGGGGCACCTGGGTGGCTCAGTCGTTAAGCATCTGCCTTCAGCTCAGGTCATGATCCCAGAGTCCTGGGATCAAGCCCCACATCGGGCTCCCTGCGGGAAGCCTGCTTCTCCCTCTCCCCCTGCTTGTGTTCCCTGTCTCGCTGTGTCTCTCTCTGTCAAATAAATAAATAAAATCTTAAAAAAAAAAGAAGAAGAAGAAGAAGAAGAAGAAGAAATTCAAGTAATGATAAAAAGTTAAGAGCAAAAAATGGAACTTTGCCATGTCAATTTTGCCTCAATTTAAAAAAATACTATGGCAGCAATTATTAGAGATTCAGTACAGTGAGAGACGAAGGAGGGCCTATTATAATATATATAATCCTATCATATATGTATGAAAACAGAAAATTAAAGTAAAATCCTTATCTATGCATTATATGGGTGGATATCAAAAGTCCCTGTTTTGGTATTAATTTGGACTTCTCTAACTGGGCTATGTTTTTATGTATAAACGAAAAGGGGGGGCAGCACGAAGCATAGCCCACTGTCTGCAAAGAAACAAAAGCATTTGGGGATTATACAATCTCAGTGTAAGCAGAGATTAAATCTCTAGCTATAGAACTAATAGGGCTTGGTTCAAAAGAACAACTAAGGAAAGGTGCAAAAGATATGAACAATGAACAAAATTGGCATTTCAATAGACTATTTATTAAAACTGTTAAAGACAGACTTATAAATATGATATAAAATATTGAAATGTTACCTCTAATAGTAGCAAAATGGGTTCTGTGCTTTAAAGACCACAAAGTTTGTCCTTCCATGCAACTACAGAAGTTAAAGAAATAATCCCATTTACTTATCCTAATACTCTCCATTACAGCATGTGAAATTTTCTATAAGAACAACCTTTCTATTCCTCAATAAGAATGAAAGTATCATACTTTTGCTACAAGGAAACAAGATAGACATTCCTAGGAAAAGAAGTAGATTATGAATGAATGAATGAATGAATGAATGAACAGAAAGCCTGAGAACCATTTGCCTAAGTCAAAAATCTATAGGAGTAAAAGACAAAAAATGTAAGTAGACATATGGTGTTTTTTTTCATTATTTTTTTAATTTTTAATTTACATATAATGTATTATTAGCCCCAGAGGTACAGGTCTGTGACATATGGTGTTTTCTAATGGCAATATTATCTGACAGAATACTTGGAGAATCCAAGACTCAATGCTCAGTGAAGGGAAGTATCCATAACAGGTACTCAAATACTGTGCTAAAGAAATACTGATGGGGGCGCCTGGGTAGGTCAGTGGATTAAGCCGCTGCCTTCAGCTGGGGTCATGATCTCAGGGTCCTGGGATCGAGCCCCACGTTGGGCTCTCTGCTCCGCGGGGAGCCTGCTTCCTCCTCTCTCTCTCTGCCTGCCTCTCTGCCTGCCTCTCTGCCTACTTGTGATCTCTGTCTGTCAAATAAATAAATAAAAATCTTTAAAAAAAAAATACTGATAAAGGAGGTTTGAAGGCAAACTGGGACAAAATTAAAGGAAAGTAAAAACTATCTCTGCCAAAGACCAAAAATTTGCTCAGAAACTAAAAGGGAAAGGAGCAGAAGGGAAGGAAGCTTAAAAACTCATGTTTATGGGATGCCTGGGTGGTTCAGTTGGTTAAGCGGCTGCCTTTGGCTCAGGTCATGATCCCAGAGTCCTGGGATCGAGTCCCACATTGGGCTCCTTGCTCAGCGGGGAGCCTGATTCTCCCTCTGCCTCTGCCTGTGCTCACTCTCTCTCTCTGACAAATAAATAAATAAAATCTTTTAAAAAAAAGATAAATAAGTCCTGGGGATGTAATATAGAGTATGGTAATTATAGTTCACTGTATTGTACTGTAAATTTGAAAGTTAAGAGAGTAGATCTTAAAAACAGACTAGATAACCAGATGCTTGTCGAGAGGACAAATTAAAACATACTACATTGTTTCCTTCCTTATTAGCTTTAATTTGGGAGAGGCAAAAGAAAATGAATAAATGGCAACAAATGCCACAACCTGTCTTGGTCTCACATTACAACTCAATTTACTCTAAACAATAAATTTGATTTTTCTATATATTTTTTTAAAGATTTTTATTTATTTGACAGACAGAGATCACAAGTAGGCAGAGAGGCAGGCAGACACAGAGGAGGAAGCAGGTTCCCTGCTGAGCAGAGAGCCCGATTCGGGGCTCAATCCCAGGACCCTGAGATCATGACCTGAGCTGAAGGCAGAGGCTTTAACCCCCTGAGCCACCCAGGTGCCCCGATTTTTCTATATTTTGCCTCCCTAAAAGACCAAAAGACCCATTTATCCTCTTGTTTTTCAATTAAATTAGTTCCACTAAATTCTTACTTTTTTTTTTTAATATTTTATTTATTTATTTGACAGACAGAGATCACAAGTAGGCAGAGGCAGGCAGGGGGGTGGGGAGAAGCAGGCTCCCTGCTGAGCAGAGAGCCCGATGTGGGACTCGATCCCAGGACCCTGGGATCATGACCTGAGCCAAAGGCAGCGGCTTAACCCACTGAGCCACCCAGGCACCCTAAATTCTTACTTTTAATGATTAGACACACTGGGTTTCACACTGAAATATTTGTACTTTCTAAGTCAAAATGGAATCTTTACAACCTGACTACCCTTTTTTGGGTAGGTTTTGGAATGACTCTGGCATCTTAAAATGGCTAAAATCTCCACATTTATAGCATGTTATAATTTTTACTGCAATAAAAATTATTATAGTCACTCTATGGTAGAAAAAAGGAAGACTCTATTTGGCTATTAATAGTGATTATGTCTGAGATCACATTACAAGACTCCCCTTTATATCTTACATATAATTTCTGTAAAAATTTTTGGGTTTTTTCTTAAAGCATGTATTAATTTACAATCTGAAAAAAACCTAAATGAAGAAATAAGCTTTACTGCAAATATAAAATTACTTCAGTATTTGTAGGTTGAACTTTTTAAAAATGTTTTATTTATTTATTTGTCAGAGAGAGAGAGAGCGAGCACAGGCAGACAGAGAGGCAGGCAGAGGGAGAAGCAGGCTCCCTACCGAGCAAGGAGCCCGATGCGGGACTCCATCCCAGGACGCCAGGATCATGACCTGAGCCGAAAGCAGCCGCTTAACCAACTGAGCCACCCAGGCGTCCCTAGCTTGAACTTTTTTTAAAAAAAGATTTTATTTATTCATTTGAGAGAAAAACACCCAAGCAGCAGGGAGAGGCAGAGGGAGAGGCAGAGGGAGAAGCAGACTCCCTGCTGATCAGGGAGCCTGATATGGGGCTCAATCCCAGTACCTTGAGGTCATGACCTGAGCCAAAGGCAGACATTTAACCATCTCAGCCACCCAGGCGCCATGGTAGCTTGAACTTTAAAACTTAAGGAAAGACCTGGGTTTTTCTACCTGTAATTCTAAAGAGCTAAATATTTTAATGAAAGCCCTTCAAAAATGTAATTGAAGTTTTTTTTTTAATTTTTAAAAAGATTTTATATTTATTTCAGAAAGAGAGAGAGTGAGAGAGAGCATGAGGGGAGGGGAGAAGGTCAAAGGGAGAAGCAGACTCCTCCTGGAGTTGGGAGCCTGATGCGGGACTCGATCCCAGGACTCCGGGATCATGACCTGAGCTGAAGGCAGTTGCTTAACCAACCGAGCCCCACAGGCACCCAAAAATGTCATTGAAGTTCTTACATTAATGTCTGCTGATATTACCAAAGGGCTGGGGAAAACTCTAACATTTGCTGTCCAACACATGCAACCAGTTAAATGAAAAGTTAAATGAGTTAGAAAGAAATATAATTGAAAGTTCAATTCCCCAGTCATACTAGCCATATCTCCAGTACTCACAATCACACGTGCTAGTGACTCCCATACTGGACAGTGGAAGTAGAGAACATTCCCATCATCACAGAAAGTCCCTTTGGACAGCACTGGTCTACACTCAACTCCGTCGTATCTGTCGTGATGATTACTCTTACACAGCACAAAATGAGAACACTTGGAATTTTTCTTACCCTAAAACTTAATAAAACCTATGGGTATTTATAAAAAATATATTATTGGAGGCTGCTGTACTTACTTGACTTTGAAAAAGTCCTATCATTTTAGAATGAGTTTCCTCAAATTTTGTCCCTACAGTGCCCTTCACTTAAAGCCCTTTTACAACACAAAACTGTGCCCTTGGTCCACAGTGGTGCTTGGTACACACACTTTCTGACTTGATTTATATCGAACTATTTCTCCTCACTTGAGCAGTTACTTGATTCAGGTTGGTTTTTTTGTTTGTTTGTTTGTTTTAGTATTTTTTTTATTTATTTTTATTAATATACAATGTATTATTTGCCCTAGGAGACAGGTCTGTGAATCACCAGGCTAACACATTTCACAGCACTCATCAGGTTGTTATTTTAATCATTACTTTTATAATATCCCTTCCAGTCTACAAAGCAAGGTAAAAACAAGAGGACCCTTCTGGAAAGGGCTGAACTTTACCGCAAATTTGTTGACCTTGCTGGTTTTCTCTAACTTGAAACAATTCCCAAACTCCATTTCAAGCTAGTAAAGCATAAAATTATTCTCCTAATACACAACAAAATCTGGAAGCTTTATAACATCAGTACACAGTAAAGTATAGAGTAAAAGCCCAGATACTAAGTTTCAAGATAAGGTTGTATAACTACATCTTTTTTCATTTAGGAGATTGATGCTGATATAAAAAGGCCAATTGCTACAGAACCCCAAAAAGAATATAGTCACTATTCAATCCTACCCAGGAATGCTTTAAACAAAAGAAAGAAAGAAAGAAAGAATACAACCACTAAATACCTCCATTGGGTCACACTATTCCATACTCATGCAAAAGTGACTGCAAATATAACTAAATATAACACATATACCGAGTCTCACCAATTTCTCCTTCTTGTCCAGGCTTAGGAATGCTAATAGAAGTTTTGGTTTCCACTTCTAGTTTCTTCCTAGTGTCCCCTCTTTTTCCGACTATATGCCTATAATATAAAGAAAAATTAACGGAAGGATATTAAGTTAAATGTACCAGAATAAAGAATTCCATGTTTAAATCATTTCATGGTTAAAATGAAATGATTTAGGGGTGCCTGGATGGCTCAGTGGGTTAAAGCCTCTGCCTTCGGCTCAGGTCATGATCCCAGGGTCCTGGGATTGAGCCCCACATCGGGCTCTCTGCTCGGCAGGGAGCCTGCCTCCCCCTCTCTCTGTGCCTGCCTGTCTGCCTACTTGTGATCTCTATATGTCAAATAAATAAATAAAATCTTTTAAAAAAAAAGTTCAAAAAAAAAATGAAATGAAATTATTTAAATTTCATGCTTAAATCATATGTGGCCACACCCTTGAAGAAAAGTGCTTCAGTAAAGGCTCAATATTTGTAGAGGAAATTACAAGTCATATAGCTTTATAGAATGTGCTGCATTGTGCTCAGTGGCAAAATGATGCACTACAGTCAATTTAATGAATAAACAGAAATAACCAGGCCATGCCCAACACCTGCTTGCTCTTCAATATTAGATTCAAAATCTCAGTCTGCCATTCATTGAAAAGAAAGCTGGCTTCGTCTCAAAAGGCACTCCCAGCAACCAGTGGGTCTATAGTTTGGGGAAAACATTGTCCTTTGGGGAGCAAATTAACTATAATTGGAGTTCATCCCCAAAAAATTATCCCTGATTAATAAACTAAAGGTAAAGAGCTTAGCAAAGAGAAAGGTCCACCATTTAGGACAGACTATCCAGAATAGCTTCGAAAGCAATAAGAGTAAACCTCTTATTTACACTAGGAAGAGTAAGCAATAAGGTAACCCTCAAGCTGCATTCAGCACGTACACATTTTGTTCAGGAGATTTCACCAAAACATTGGAAAACTTCACCCAAAAATACAGATTTTCAGGTTCTTTAGAAAAATCAGAAGATCTGACAACTCATGGCAATAATTGGCTGGAGTAAGCTCTTGTCCCTAAAAATCAAACATGAGCTCATCGCAATCCCCATCACTCCCTACTTCCTTTCATCTATTCGCTTCAACCATCTAGTGACTCATTTACATTAATTGCCTGGCCCTCCTAGAATAAATAATTCTGACAATCCAAGGTTATCTTCTGGAACCCACAGTAATAAGATGTGCTACAGTAAATGAGACTACTGGAGCCCAGGAGAAAAGTTTGAGTCCATGAAGCACTAAAGACTCAATGACAGGACTATAAAGAAAATAAAACTCCCCCATTTTCAACAGTATTTCGGCTTCTATGATTTCAGTTACAGTGCCCAACTACATGGGTGACTAGGTCTAAAACTGTGCATTTGTTTTACCTGGAATAACCAGTCCAATTCTTTCCATTAAGATCTATTGTAGTAAGCCAGTTTGAAAAAACAAAAACAAAAATAAGATGTTTAGAAGAGGACTGAAACACAATTTCCCTGTAGTTTTTCTCTCTGTTGGGCTTGGGCTAGAGATTCTATGGCACCCACTTTGTCAGGCTCTTGTCTTTCCAGGCCTTATCAATAAGGGATACTTTCACCCAGGCTACTGTTGATTAGCATGTGGCTCATAGAGAAGCCTCTTACAAAAAGCAGCAGGCTTGGGGCACCCGGCTGGCTCAGTCCACAGAGCCTACGACTCTTGATCTGGGGGTTGTGAACTCAAGCCCCAACCTGGTGTGTAGAGACTGCTTAAAAATAAGACCTTTAAAAACACACACATACACACAAGTAGCTGGCTTAAGGTGTTATTAATAGTCTAGGCATCTTAAAAAGGAAGTGGTTGAGGTTATAGAAGTTTGTTTTTTTTTTTTTTGAGGTTATAGAAGTTTAGACTCAAGTCTTGGGCAAGTCATCTAACCACTCTAAGCCTATTTCTTCACTTACAAAAACGGAGTGAATAACACCGAAGTATAATGTTGTTGTTGCAAGGATTAAACATGATCACGTATGAAAGGGCTTCCCGGTGATTGGCACATAGCTCAGTACAGTCCATACTATCCTCATTAAGCCCATAATGGCATCCTTCCATTAAGAGTATAGCCAGAGTCTAAAACATTCACTACAGTAATAGGAGATACACATGAAACGTTGATTCTTTTATTAAACATTTAAGTAGAAATTCCTAACCGATCGAGTAGTTCTCAATCTTGGCTACACTGGAATCACCTGGGGGGCTTCAAAAAATAATGATGCCTGGGATCTTTGGTGGCTCAGTGGGTTAAGCCTCTGCCTTCGGCTCAGGTCATGATCTCAGGGTCCTAGGATCAAGATCCACATCTTGCTCTCTGCTCGGCAGGGAGCCTGCTTCCCTCTGCCCGCCTCTCTGCCTACTTGTGATCTCTCTCTTGGTCAAATAAATAAATAAAATCTTTAAAAAAATAATGATGATGATAATGCCTAAGTCCAGTTCCCAGAGATTCTGATTTAATTGGTCTAGGGTGCACGCAAGTATAGGGAATTTTAAAAGCTCCCCAGGTGCTTCTAATGTGCACCTGACGTCGAGAACTAATGAGATACATCTAGTCCATGGATAAGAGTTACAATCAAGGGCGCCTGGGTGGCTCAGTGGGTTTAAGCCTCTGCCTTTGGCTCCGATTATGATCCCAAGGTCCTGGGATCGAGCCCCACATTGGGGGGGGGGAGGGTCTCTGCTCAGCGGGGAGCCTGCTTGCCTTCCTCTCTCTCTGCCTACTTGTGATCTCTGTCAAATAAATAAATAAAAATCTTAAAAAAAAAAAAAAAGAAAGAGTTACAATCATTAGGATTTGATTATAAATTAGTTTAGTCAAGTAATTTCTTCCTAGATCCAAATGAACTTACAGAAATGATTAATAAGAAAGAAACTGTCCTAGTAAGTTTGGTCTATTAATTATAATTAAGCAGAATCAATACTAATCTAACAAGCAACTCATCCAGAATACAATGACTACTTAGAATATACAGAATTCAGAAGATCATCAAGTTGGAATCAGACATCTAAGGAATTTTTACACACCTTAGTGGTGGCAAACGCAGTGAGGAAAATGGTTACACCGATTTCATCAAGAAACTGAACCATGACTTTCTAAAATCTTGTTTCTTAGAAGAAAATGTCACTGGAACCTTAAAGGAAAATGAGCTGTCACAGTTAGCATCTGGTTTCCCATTTGGCCACATTCCAAAAGAAGAATTTCAATTTCATCCTCAATAGGTGTTGCAGAATATTTTCAAGATTGGTGAAAAAAAAAAAAAGATTGGTGAAAATAAAATTATTTGCCTCGTGGAGCTTAAAGGTATATGACTCCATATTTGTAGATCTTTTTTTTGTTTGTTTTTTAAAGAGTTTATTTATTTATTTGACAGACATAGATCACAGGTAGGCAGAGAGGCAGGCAGAGAGGAGCAGAGAGCCTGACTCGGGGCTCGATCCCAGGACCCTGAGATCGTGACCTGAGCTGAAAGCAGAGGCTTAACCCACTGAGCCACCCAGGTGCCCTTGCAGATCTCCTTTAACAGAGGAGCTTGAACAAAACTAAATCACCTGGTACAACACAGAAAAACAATTTACACACTTCCTAGACCAGTCTGTCTCCAGAGATATAAACCCAAAAGAAGCCAGTTAGCCACGTAAGCTATGTTTGTTTTTTTAAAGACTATTTATTGGGGCACCTGGGTGGCTCAGTGGGTTAAGCCTCTGTCTTCCGCTCAGGTCATGATGTCAGGGTCCCGGGATTGAGCTCCACATCAGGCTCTCTGCTCAGCAGGGAGCCTGCTTCCCTTCCTCTCTCTCTGCCTGCCTCTGCCTACTTGTGATCTCTGTCAAATAAATAAATAAAATATCTTAAAAAAAATAAAATATAAAAAAAAGATTTTATGTATTTATTTGAGAGAGAGATACAGAGAGAGAGCATGATCACAGGGAGAGGGAGAGAAAGACTTGGGGCTTGACCCCAGGGCCTCGAGATCAAGACCTGAGCCGAAGGCAGATGATAAGCTAAACCATGAGACAGAATGTGGGCAATCACACAAGCAAGCAACCCCCGACTAAAGTGATCAAGAAGTTTCCGAGCAAATTCATAACGACAACCTTGGAGAAAGCACACCAGTCTTTGACAAACACTGGAGGTTAATGGAACAGACACATTTCAGCCTTCTAGAAGTCTCCCATCTTGTGGAAAAGACATCCAATAGTAAGCACATAAATGTAAACCACATTGCTGAAAAACTGTACAAAGGGAAGGTAGACGGTATTATGAAAACACATAGTAGTCAGTGTGATTGGTAGGGATGATGGTGGTGAGCAGGGTTCCCTAAGGAAGAATAAAACTAGGTAAGAAAGAGAGATTATAAGGCAAAGGGAACAGCATACGACAAAGCCCTGTGGCAGGAAGGAACAAAGCACATTTCACAAACTGAAAACTAGCCAGGCTTAAGGGTAAAACCAGAAAAAGAGTGATATGAGTTGTGATTGAAAAATGCAGGGCTGTCTAAGTCACATTCAAGATTCCATCACTCCAGTGGAACAATTCCATCTTCAATGGAGGGATGCTGACAGATTTAAGCAGAGGTAGGGATCACATTTGCCTTCTAGAAAGATCACTGCACCCTCAATGTGAAGAACTATTTGGGAGGAGAATAATAATCAATGTGGACAGCCTAGTAAGGAGGCTATTTGAAGTAATCTACAAAGATGAAGCAGGATTCTGATCTTTCAGTAAAGAATGAATGAGTGGTAGATTCAAAAAATATTTAAGAGGCAAAATCAACAGGACCTGGTGATACATTTGGAATGATGACATTGATCCATAATTAGTCCTTAGAAATTCGAGGACATAAGACACTAAATTGTTTGGTCATTAGTAATTAAGCACTGGAAAAGAGTCAGTTCCTGCTGAGTTTCCTGGAAGTGTGTCCCGTGAAGCTGGTGGGGGGGCGGGGGCTGTGGCAGAGACATTCACTCACTTGTAGAGCAAGCTGGGGGCCTTCACGGTACACCGGAAACCTTGCTGGGTCTGCACCACCTCATAGGCATCACAGGGCTCCTCTGCACACTCCACGAAGCCTGCAGAGAAACCAGAACATCTCGCTCACAGTTGCTGCTCTGTGGAAAACAGTCTTCTCTCCACTGGCCAACCACACTCAAGGTTTAAAAAAATACACACACACGAAGAACAGCCCAACACTTTATATTGCACAACACTGCTCTGACAGTCCTCTCACTTGCTCTCAGAAGAAAAAGAAAAAAAAAAACACATGACAATTTGAAATCTTCCAGTCTTAGAACTTTGGAAAAATAGTACATACATACCACTATTTAACTGTTTTCTCCCAAAAAGCTAAGACACAATAAAGATCTTTTTCTATTTTTTTATAGAAATATAATTCACATATAACAAACGTATCCTCTTACAGTGTGCAAGTAAGCAGTTTTACTATTAAGACACAAAATTACTTCAGTGAATGAGACAGGAATGGCAGCGGGAGAACTTACTCCATCCCACCAAGCAAGGAGACAGGAAGGTCAAGTAAAGAAGGTCAAGTTCCCAAGGCCAAAGGGAAACCATGGGAAAAACCAGAAGGAAGACAAACCCCCAAGGCTTAGAGCTTAATGGAAGAACATATAAACCAAAAGGAAAAGGTAGCAGAGAACCTGAAAGGCCCTATTTATGCATTAAACCCAAGCCCAAGTTAATTGGCTTGAAAATAATCATCATCCATCTCCACTGTTTAGCTCACTTCTTAAAATTATCTGTGTATCATGCTTAGTAAAATAAGTCAATTGGAGAAAGACAACTATCATATGATCTCCCTGATATGAGGAAGTGGAGATGCAATGGGGGGTGGTTAAGGGGGTAGAAAAAGAATAAATGAAACAAGATGGGATCGGGAGGGAGACAAACCAAAAGAGGCTCTTAATGTCATTAAACAAACTGAGGGGGGCGGGGGGAGGGGTGTCGGGAGAGGGTGGTGGGGTTACATTATATGTTTATAAAAAAATAAAAGAATTTTAGGGACGCCTGGGTGGCTCAGTTGGTTAAGCAGCTGCCTTCGGCTCAGGTCATGATTCCAGCATCCTGGGATCGAGTCCCACATCGGGCTCCTTGTTAGGCAGGGAGCCTACTTCTCCCTCTGCCTCTGCCTACCACTCTGTCTGCCTGTGCGCGCGCGCTCTCTCTCTCTCTCTCTCTCTCTCTCAAAAATAAATAAATAAAATATTTAAAAAAAATAAAATAAAAAATAAAAGAATTTTAAAAAATGAATTACAAAAAAAAATTATCCCTCTGTAATAATAAAGCTATGTTAGTTGTATATTTGGAACTGCCTGTATGAGTTCAAAGAAGAGACAAATAACAGCATAACAGTATTAAGTTAACATTTTGAGGCACTGGACAAAATATGTATTTCACTTATTTCAGTAATTTGCATATATTATTTCACAACTTTACAGATAAAATAACTAAATTTGTCACAGAATATTCATGGTTAACACTAACAGTTTACTAAAATTACCCCTTATTACATTTAAGCCCCTGCACAAAGATGAAACATGATTTAGGAAGTGCAAATGAGAATGCCTCATCAAATTGAAAATCACCAGTCCCCTTAGACATCAACACAAATGGAGCTAGGCAGAGGCCAAACATCTCAAATTTCAGTGCTCACACAGAAACACTTTGAAACAAAACAAAGCACTGCTTCCACAATGGGAGAGAACATTGTACTCATCTGCGCAAAGAGCAACTAGGATTACCTTGATAGAAGTCGTCATCTTCTTCTTCATGTTGATAGGTCTGTTCTTGGATGGGATTTTTTCTATAAATCCGTCCACCAATTCTTACAAGCTGTGGGCGCAGAACTTCCATGATTCACCAAGCAATACCCTAACGAAATCCTGAAAAATAAATGATCACCTTACCTTGTTTTCATCAGAAATAAAACCCCTATCTCTGTTTCATGGATCATTATGTATTTGGGACATCAGTTCACAGCACATCCTAAACCAAAGCAGCACTATTTCCATTGGATTTCCCCAATCTGCAAGCTGTTTTAAGTCAATTGCATTATTTTCCACAAGAGTATTCCATTCCTGGCTCACTCTAGACAGTAATTCTTGTTTTCAAAGGTTTTATTTTTAAGTAATCTCTACAACCAACACCAGACTCAAACTCACAATCTCCAGATTAAGAGTTGCTGGCTCCAGCAGGGAGCCTGCTTCCCCTCTCTCTCTGCCTGCCTCTCTGCCTACTTGTGATTTCTCTCTCTCAAATAAATAAAACCTTAAAAAAAAAAAGTTGCTGGCTCCACCAACTGAGACAGCTAGGCACTCCTAGATAGTAATTTGTAAACTGTTTCAGCACTATAAGAAAAGGTGATTTTTTAAAAAAGATTTTATTTATTTGACATACAGAGATCACAAGTAGGCAGAGAGACAGGCAGAGAGAGAGGGGGAAGCAGACTCCTGGCTGAGCAGAGAGCCTGATGCAGGGCTGGATCCCAGAACCCTGGGATCATGACCTGAGCCAAAGGCAGAGGCCTAACCCACTGAGCCACCCAGGCGCCCCTAAGAAAAGGTGATTAAAAGATATTCAGCCCTCTCTATACAGCCTGTCCATGACTGGAGAGGAATAGATGTCTCTTTATTATTTTAACCTCAAGGAAGTAAGATACAACCTTCTGTGTTTATCTAGCCATTTGCTAAAGAGCTCACTCCTTTTACCGAGCAATGATAATTTAGAGAATTAGGAATGTTTAGCACACTCATCCTGGGGCTGGAGGATAACCCCTAAGTACCTTCAGAGGTGCTAGAAATATATACCTCAAAATTAGATCCAGTTGAAATGTGACTTAACCAAGGTGGTTCTTCAAAATAACACACTGCTGAGAGGAGGAATCCATTTCTATAGGCTACTACTAAAAAATGTGCAACATTCACTGAGAAGCTTCTAGTCACCACTTAATGAATCAAGAATTAAGGAAACAAGAGTTCCTTATGGACTGACTAGCTGTGGTTAAGTCCAACCAATATTCGTACTACATAAGTTACATAGTCTTGGAAGCCCAAAATTAAGAGCTCCCCCCCAAAACCTGACCAATCCTTACTAAATACACTAAGTCCCAATCTAACCCTCAGCAAGTTTGAGTCCCTTTAATTGGCAATTTGCTTACACAACCAAGAGGAGACTGTGCGTTGTGAGAACAACACAGAAGGTAAACAGACTTGAACGGTGCTGGGCATAATTAGCCACAGTTTAATGACACTACACCGTAGTGGCCTATTCCCCCAGGACCTCACAAAATAAAAAAGGGCTTTCACAAAGGGAGACTTCAATGTTTAGGACGGACCCTCAGACCATGAACTCTGGAGTAAGAGAGACGGCAAACTTCACCTGCCTTTCCCACACGGCACTGGGCTACGAGACTGTATGAAGGAAGGGGGAATAACCAATTTAACCCTGCTTCGTGGTAGTCTGGGGAGAGAGAGGGAGGAGAGCGTTAGGCCTGCAATGTCGAACGGGAAAGTGAAACCCTGAATCATAAAAGCAAGCAAAAAACCGAGGACACTAAGTCGAGCTAAGAAAGAGGAACTCCGGGGCCGCAGGCAAACTGCGGTAAAAGCAGGTGGAGGCAGGACCCGGAAGTCTTCTCTCAGAGCGCGTCCTCCGACCCTCTCCGCCCTGGCCACGCCCACCAGCGCGCGGGCGCCCTCACGCCGCCGCCAGCACGGGTTGCTTCCGCCCGGGCGCGCGCACGCCGCCGTCCTCGTCGTTGTAAACGCGGCCGCTCAGGCAGGCCCTGGGGGCGGGGCTGTAGGGAAAGTGCCAAATCCGCTGAGGTAAGTGGTCGAGGACTCAGGGACCGCCGGGAGCTTAGTGGAAGGGAGTAGATCCCTGGGATCCTACCTGCAGGGACTAGTAAAATGGAGAAGATAGGAGGAGAAACTGGAGCCTGCTGCAGAGAGAGTGTAAGGAAATTTCCTCAGGCCGCGCCGGACCGGGTGCGCATGCGGGCGGAGGGCTGGCGCCTGCGCAAGGAGACAGTGCCAGTGGCGTCGCCCCCTGGAGACCAACTGGGGGGAAGGGGGAGGAAGCGTGCTTTGGAGTTAGTTTGGAAACCGCTGACATTTTGCCCCTCCCCTTTCCAGCCCTTTTCTAGCCACCCCACCTGGTTTTAGCTGTCGCTTTCGTTTGGGTGGTAGTCCAGCCTTCCAAGTGCAACGATTTGTTGATGATGGAATTTAACGATTGCTTGTAATAATTTGCCATTGCACCAGAGTACTTCCTTCAGCGTCTTTTTCATATGGAGAATTCTTTTTTTTTTTTTTTTGGATTTTGTTTATTTGACAGAGAGATCACAAGTAGCTAGAGAGGCAGGCAGAGAAAGGAGGGGAAGCAGGCTCCCCGCTGAGCAAGGAGCCTGATGCGGGGCTTGATCCCAAGACCCTGGGATCATGACCTGAGTTGAAGGCAGGGGGTTAACTCACTGAGCCACCCAGGCGCCCGCATAAGGAGGCTTCTAAAGTGAAGATTCTTTTTAAGAAAATAGGCATAGGGCGCCTAGGTGGCTCAGTGGGTTAAGCCTCCGCCTTCGTCCAGGGTCATGATCTAGGGGTCCTGGGGTCCTGGGATTGGGCAGCATCGGGTTCTCTGCTCGGCGGGGAGCCTGCTTCTGCTGCCCCCTCTTTCTGTGTGCCTCTCTGTGTACTTGTGATCTTTCAGTCAAATAAATAAATAAAATCTTTTTTAAAAAAAAGAAAATAGGCATATATCCGATAAAAAGTAATGTTTATGAATACGAGGTCATCCTTGTCGTAGTCGAAGTAAATGTTTGATCAACCTGTCACTGTGGAAACAGCCATGCTGTGGACCCCCAAAGTAGCATTGCTCTCCTATGGGGATCCCAGCTGCCCGTAGAGGCCCCAACCCCCACTACTTCATCATGACTTTGTATTCATAAAGCAGAATTTTACTGAGCCCAGCAACCTGGTGTGTGACAGAGTTGTGTTAATACTGTAGATCTGCAGAATGTGGAAGGAAAAGAAAACAAGACACCCCGCTTCTCTGTCCTATGCATTTAACCTTTGCTGAGCCACTAGTTCTTTCATTTGGGTATTTCATTCATGAAACGTTCTCATCCAGGTTCTGTGCTAGGCCTCCAGGATAGAAAGACAACCTGTTCCCCCTTTCCTAGATCAAAGAATCCTTCCTAAACGCAGCAACCTAAAAATGAAAGTGTGAAGTGCATTAATGGAGGGCATTTCCTCTCTTCCTGAGCAGATCTTTTCCCCTCTAGGAGCATGCCAATTCTGTCAAATGGAGAGAACTGAAATTTTTCCCATCAGTGTGTTGGGACATAATATGGATGAAAAACTGGAATCTGCAGAGGGGGAAAAAAGATTCAGGAGTAAATACCCATTAGTAATTTTGGATAGCTGATACCATTGTTCACTATGCCTGTAACTATTCCCAATGCTTTAGTTATATTAACCTTTGTGACACCATTATGAGGGAAATACTACTATCCCCATTTTGGAGGCAACTGAGGAACGGGAAGGTTAAGTGATTTGTCCAGAGTCATACAGCAAGCTAAATAGCCAAACCACAACATGAACCCAGACCAAGAAGCTTCAGAGTCTGAACTCTAACCTCTATGCTGTTTTACCTCCCTCACATGGCACATGATACACATCCCACAAAGCCATTGCTTGAAGAATGTCACAGCATGTATGCTAACATTTCTATAGCTTGGTTCTGTTTGGTCATCTATAAAATGAGAAAATTTGATTTGATGACCTTTAAGGAATTTTGTGATTCCTGTGAAATGTTTAATTCATTTAGCAAATATTTATTTAAAGCAGCAACTACTTAGAATAGGCCAAGCATTAGGTTTGGTTCTCATGTTCAGAATGCCTGCCTTCATAAAGCCATTGCAAAGCAGGGTTTATTGTTAGTTTCACTTTACCTACTTTTCCCATCTGCTGATAGCATGCAAAATTCAACCTAAATCTTTAACACCAGAAATTACTGAAGTGTATTATTCTATCTCAGCAGTAAACTGCTTATTTATGTAACCGTAGCTTTGTGCTAATTACCCACTCCAGTTTTCAGCCCTGGCTGTTTTGTGTATTGAATGATAGTAGTTCTGAGTTTGAAAGAAAATGGGATGAAAGGGAATTCCTTTGATTTATACCCAATTTAGAAGTCACACTGTGTCCAGCCTTTGAAGCTGTCCACACTCTGGCAGTCCCTAGGGAGCTCTGCTGAGCAACTGATTTCAAACTAGAAAGTATCCCTTGCATTTGCAACTGAACAGAGCATTTATCAAGGTGTAGGAAAAAGATTAGAGTTTTAAGTCTTAGGTGAGATATATAAACAATTCACAGTAGGTTCTGCTCTGAACTGATTGGAAATAAGACTGAGTACCTCATTGCCTGGTTAAATCACTTGTATACCTTGAATCCCAGCAAGAATCCACTTAGAAATTTATTTTTGGGGGCGCCTGGGTGGCTCAGTGTGTTAAAGCCTCTGCCTTTGGCTCAGGTCATGATCCCAGGGTCCTCGGATCAAGCCCCACATCGGGCTCTCTGCTCGCCAGGGAGCCTGCTTCCCCACCTCTCTCTCTGTCTGTCTCTCTGCCTACTTGTGATCTCTGTCAAATAAATAAATAAATAAATAAATCTTTTTAAAAAAAAAGAAAATTTTTTTTTTAATTTTACACTTAGAAATTTAGACTAGGTCCATTACTGCTTAAGTTCTGTTTAAAAAAGTATTTAAGAACCTGACAAGGTATATTTTAAGCTAGTGTTTCCCAAAGGATTGGATATAAATCCAACTTGAAAAGTTGTCTCTATGCATATGAATATTATTTGGAAGTTAAAGAACTCAGAGAAAAAAGAAAAGGTGATCTAATAGCAAGATCGACAATGTCCTTAATCAGTTTATATTTTTAAATAAGCTGACATTCTACTTAAAACAGTTGCCTTACTGTTCCCATATCTCACTTCAGTTTTAATCATATTATTTATGAACATATAATGAAATCGGAAATTAAACTCTGCTTCCCTGACAGCCTTAAATCCCCATCACAAAACTGAGGAAACAGAACAGCCGGCATTTCGGAAATGTGCAGTATAGGATTTTTCTTGCTAAGAAACTGGATTATGTATATATAGGATTTATATACATCTACATAGCATTCCCTCATTTTTTCTATTTTCTCATAAGTTCCAACTTTTGTAACAAATGTCTTTATTTTGCAACTTGCAAAAGAAGAAAAAAATCAGTTAAAATCCTTGGTGGCCAATAAAAAGGGAAATTCATTTTTTAAATCCTTTTAAAGTCATTTTTTCTTTTTCTTTTTCTTTTTTTAAAGATTTTATTTATTTATTTAATTGACAGAGAGAGAGAGACAGCAAGAGAGGGAACACAAGCAGGAGGAATGGGAGAGGGAGAAGCAGGCTTCCCGCCCAAGCAAGGAGCGGGAGGCGAGGCTCTATCCCAGGACCCAGGGATTATAACCTGACCCAATGGCAGACACCTGATGACTGAGCCACCCAGACCCACCTCTTTCTTTTTTTGATTGAGCTAAAATTCACATGCCATCACAAAGCATACAATTCAGTATAAAGTCATTTCTTCAGTCTAAATACTAGAGTTATATTATCCAGTACAGTAACGACTAGCCATATGTGGGTATTTCAATTTCAGTTAATATTAAATAAAATTTAAAATACAGTTCTTCAAGGGCACCTGGCTGGTTCAGTTGGTAGAGCATGCGACCGTTGATCTCAGAGTTGTGAGTTCAAGCCCCATATCGGTGTAGAGATTACTTTAAAAAAATTTTTTTTATTAAAACACAGTTCTTCAGTCACACTAATAGCCACATGAGGTTAATGGCTACCATATTGGACAGCACAGAAATAGAATGTTAGAATATTTCCATCATGGCAGAAAGTTGTTAGCACAGTGCTAGACCATTCTTTTTAGAAAACAAATGTCTTAGAATCTTATGTAAGTGTGTAATATAATATTTTTGTTATGACTTCTGTAAGGAATCTGTAAGGAAGTACAGATCTTCTCATTTGCATTTGGGCTTTTTGATTTTTTGATATGACATGGGGTTAAACTCAGCTGCTGTGTTCTTAATAAACCTTGAATTCGAAGATCATTTCATGAGCCGTTTTTCTTCCAGTTTGGGAATGCCACCAAGTGATCAATTTGGGTATTACATTTGGATGGAAAAAACATTTTTCATGAAAGGACAAGTATGTATTTCCTAACCAATTCCCTTTCCTTGGGAACAGAACACAGTGTTATTCTGGAATTTTATTTGGAAAATTTTATAAGTGAATTTTTTGGTATGGCTTTATCAGGATATAGCCAAGACAAACTGTCCTGTGAGGCATGTTGTTTTATCCTCATAATTTATTTCCTCAGTCAACTGCTACCTTGGCACTGCCATATCACCCCTTCATAACCCATAAATCACTCACAGTTGATCCCAAGTGATACAAACAGTTTGCTAATGATAGGAAGTAGTGTTTTAAGTAGAGAAACAGAGTAAACATATTTTCACTTATAATCCTAAGAAACATTTTTGTCTGAGGCATCAGTAAAAGATTGTGTGGGAACAGAGAGGGTAGAAGAGGGGGGACCTAATTATTTACTAAACTGTATGCTGATTTTTATGGCAGCTAGAATGAAATGTTGTCACTCTCACTTCCATAAACTTGCCAATTGCTGTTTTTCTTTCTCTGTAGTGAAGTGAGAATTCTGCTAGAGAGGAAATGGCTGCCTCTTCATCATCCTCCTCAGCTGGTGGGGTCAGTGGAAGTTCTGTCACTGGATCTGGTTTCAGTGTCTCAGACCTTGCCCCACCACGGAAAGCCCTTTTCACCTACCCCAAAGGAGCTGGAGAGATGTTAGAAGGTGATCTCATGCTGCTTTTTGCTGAATAATTGGATTCTGACCTGCAGTGAATATTAATTGTAAAGAAGCTATTAAGTGGATTAGAGACAAGTTTGCCCTGATTTCAGCTCCACATTTCATCTCTTGTCCCCATTTCAAAATATTATGTTGGAAACACAAATCTTTCTCCAGGCTCATAGTTTTGGAGCTAAAAAAGGCTTTGGAAATCAAGGAAGTCATCTAAACTTACTTAGACCCAGAAAAGTTAAAGTGCTTTGACTACGTTAAAGACAAAGTCAGCACTAGAACCAGGAATTCTCTTGACCTCCTGTTCCAATTTGCTTTATCCTGGCACCAGTCTGCCTCCCTATGATGAGTAGGTTTGATGTATTTTTTTCTAATGTAATTAATCTACTGATAGATCAACCTCATCAAATAGGTTCTAAGTGGAAATAAAAACTATTATACCACTCTCGTATGAGAAGATGGCTCCCCTGGCTCACTACAGGACAGTGCTATGTGGTTTTCCTAGCAGTGGAGCTGGATTTGCATCAAATCATCCACCATCTTACTCAGCACCCATTTGCAAACTGGCTGGCCAAGATCAGAGCACAAGCTGTAAGCATGACACTGCATTGATACTGGAAAGTCACTGGATACATGTCACTTTAGGAGCTAGACCAGTGAACTCTTAATAGGGAGCAGAAAAATCACCTAAAGAGCTTATTTAAAATGCACATTTCTGGCCCATCTGAGAGATGCCGAATTGGCCTAGGGTGCAGCACAGAATGTTTTGACTAACATTCAGGGAATGCTCATGAAGGATTGGTCCATAAGGATTAAACTGTCGTGCTTTGAAAAAAGTCAGCAAAGAACCTATTAAGGATTCAAAATCTACCTGATTCTAGCACTTTGGTGCTTAGGTGTACATTGATCTTTTTTGCTTGAAATTGCAAATTTTGGTAAGTACATTTAAAAATTAATCCAGAAATCTCTGAGAAAGGTACAAACTATAGTTAGGAGTCAGCTTTTGGGGGTGAACTTTATTCATTTTTATCAGGTGGAAAGAGTTTTGGGTTAAGCCAGGACAAACAGAAGAATCATTCGTGACAGAGAAACATGGAAAGACTGGGACCATAGGCCTCTCTAGAATTGGTTCAAATCACATTTGGTAAAATAGCCAATCAGGTAGTGTAGTCAGTGATACAAATGAGATGTACGTACTTCTGTCTTTGCCTTTTCATTTTCTTCAGTTATGTTAACTGAATACTTGAGTTTGTATCACTGACTCTGGACTTAGTGAACAATCGGGGCATTTACCATATGTGGCACTAAAAATACGACTTCAGTTTATGCAGCAAAGACCTGGTGTTAAGGGAGTTGCCCACAAAAATCAAAAGTTGGAGGCACTTAAATTGCTTAATGAGTCTTATAGCAGCAGAAGAGGAATCAGTGTTTAACAATGGACTCTAAGATTGAAGTCATTTAAATTCTAGCTACAGGAGAAATTTAATACAGGAGGTACCTCCTTAGTCTCAAAGCTATAAGCATTCTGTATCCATATACACCAGATTACTTAGAAACATTAAAGAAGAAAGGCTACTGAGGTTAGTCTGAATGTTGTTGTTATAACAAGTTTTATCCATTTTTATTCCATCCCAGTGTGTTTCATGGCAGAATGTGTTGGCTTTCTGTTGTAGGATGAATTTATATAAGGTTTAAATTCAAAATGCACAGTTTTCATTCCCTTTCTTAGGTTTAAAGTTTTAGCTATATTTTAAAGCTACTTAAGGACAGACTATGAAAAATTAGAGATGGTAATCCCTAAACTATCCTGGTCAAATCAAGAATGTTAAATTGAAACGAGTACTCCTAAATGAAATTTAATAAGGATGTTAGATTTGGAAGCATCTTCTATCATGTTTGTAGGTGATGCTGTTATACAGTTAATCTAATGCACATGTACCTGACCATTTTTCTTACAGTAGTTTAACCAGCTATGAAAACAAAGAAAAGTTGCCTTTTCAGAGTAAGGAAGAAAAGCAATCAGAATCCAAGGCTGGATACTGTTTTTAATCCTAACAGGTTCAACTTGATCTTGCATCCTTCTAGGTCTAAGGATAAGAAACTCAGATAATGTACTTAACTTTATTATTTATGACTTAACTTTATCACGCATCCAGTCTCCAACAGACACCCTCACTTAAGCAATGTGTACACAGCCCCCAGGTTACCAGTGGTTCTACTTGGGACTTTTTTGACCTTACCATAATGCACAAGCCATATGCATTTAGTAGAGAGCATACTCTGAGTTTTGATCTTTTCCTCAGCTAGCGACATTTGGTACAGTACTCTCTTGGGATGCTGGGCAGGGACAGGGAGCCACAGTTCTCAGCCACATGATCACCAGGGTAAACAACCAATACACTTACAACCATTCGGTGCCCATACAACCATTCCTGGTTTTCACTTTCAGTACAGTATTCAATAATTTACATGAGATACTCGACACTTTATTATAAAATAGGCTTTGTGTTAGATGATTTTTTCCCAACTGTAGGCTAATGTAAGTGTTCCAAGCATGTTGAAGGTAGGCTAGGCTAAGCTATAATATTTGGTAGGTTAGGTGTATTAAATGCATTTTCAACTTGGTATTTTTAGCTTAGGATGGGTTTATCAGGATATAACTGCATCATAAACCGAAGATCTGTACAGCAGTTTTTAGCCCGTGGCTAAGATTGTCCTCACCCAGTTTAGTAGCAAATTAGAGACTGCTTTCCAGCCCAGAGGTAGCTGAACTTTAGTGATATCATAGGCTACTAAAATATAAATTATCTAGTATTATCTAATTTCCTGCTGTGAGGTAATATTTTTTTGAGGTAATATTCTTTTGAATGAACTTGATAGCATCCTATTTATTGGAGTTGGCATGATGTTAGGTTTGGGCAACTTCCTGAACTTTTCACTACTTAATAACCTTTGCTTGTCTCTTAAGAGGAAAGCTGATGCATTGCTGCTTGCTGTGTTACAAAGGGTTTGATTACAATTTCTAAATAGAAGATAGATTGCCCCTGCTGACTCCTCTCTAGAGAAATTCCAGGCTTTAGATTGGTGCAGATATCACATCTAATAGGATGTGACTTTGTGGTTAATATAAAGTTGCAAATCAGTGAAAGTGTGTTCCATAGGCATACAGTGGTAAAGTGATATGCCTGTACCTTTTTGAAAGATTAGCTTACATCTTTTTGCTTTGAAGTTCATTGCCAAGGAAAATATGCAAGTGTTATAACTTAGGCATTTTATCCTAATATAGCACCTGTGATTAAATATAAGTGGGAGGTAGCACTTCCAGGAGCTCCCATAATCCCCACTGCCTTGCATGAGATCTCAAAGTTCAGGATCAAACTACCTGAGAAGTGGGCTCTAATTCTCTATGCTTTGCTCTTTCTAAAATAAAACTTGAGTTATAATTTGACTGTTGAAGCAAGGGTGTGAATAGGGTAATGAACACTGGCATATTTACATAGTAAGCTGGACAGTCAATATAAAATTGAATTAATTGAAAATAAAAATTTTTTGCTCAGTTTAGATGATCTGCTTACAAATGGCTTCCATTCAGCCAGAAGAATGGAGGAGGGAAGAGGGGATAGGATCATATACCATATAGTACAATATATAGAAAAGAGGTTGAATTTAAAGAATGTAACACTCTTCCTAAGGTGTATAGCAATTTGTGAAATAATATTTTGAAATAATACATAACCTACTGTGCATACATTAACACATAATATATATGAAAATAAGTACATGTTCATTTTTTTTTTAAATTAACTTTGAATATAATATTGGACAGAAATAGAATGCCTGGGGGGCTTAGTCGGTTAAATGTCTGCCTTTGGCTTCGGTCCAGGGTCCTGGGATCAAGTCCCATGTTGGGCTCCTTGCTCAGCAGGGAGCCTGATTCTCCCTCTGCCTGCCACTTCCCCTGCTTGTGTTCGGGCTCTCTCTCTCTCTAAAATAAAAAAATAAGTTGTTTAAAAAAATATATTGGACAGGGCGCCTGGGTGGCTCAGTGGGTTAAAGCCTCTGCCTTCGGCTCAGGTCATGATCTCAGGGTCCTGGGATTGAGCCCCAAATTGGGCCTCTTCACTCAGCGGGGAGCCTGTTTCCTCCTCTCTCTCTGCCTGCCTCTCTGCCTACTTGTGATCTCTGTCAAATAAATAAATAAATTTTAAAAAAATATACTGGACACAAGCTCTCCTGATTGTATATTCAAGCCATTTGGATACAACATCTATGTTTTTAATTGTTTACCAAGTTAATCTTTTTTTTTTTTTAAGATTTTGTTTATTTTTTTGTTAGAGAGACAGGGGCATGAACTCAAAACCCTCAGATCAAGACCTGAGCTGAGATCAAGAGTCAGACACTTAACCAGCTAGGCTGCTCAGGCACACTGCCATTCTTTTTTTTTTCCTTTTTTTTTTTTTTTAAGATTTTATTTATTTGAGAGAGAGCAAGGAAGAGCACACAAGCAGTGGGGAGGGGCAGAAAGAGAGGGAGAAGCAGACTCCCTGCCAGATCAGGGAGATCAGGGAACCCAATTTGGGGCTTCACATGGGGCTTGATCCCGGGACCCCAAGACCCTGACTCAAGCTGAAGACGGACACCCAACCTACTGAGCCACCCAGGTGCCCCGCCTTTTTTTTTTTTTTTTTTTTAGTAATATCTAGGCCCAATATTGATTTGAACTCAGGACCCCAAGATCAAGAGTCACATGCTCTACCAACTAATCCAGCCTGGCACCCCTCACCATGTTAATCCTAAAAATAACTTACACGTTATTTTACCAGCAAAAATAGGTTTATTCAGCAGTAGCAAGGAATTGCAGCTGGGGCCAGGCAAGCAATGGCAAAACCATAGTCATGTCCAGAGAACAAAGGAGAGGAAAAGGAGGGATTGGGAGAGAGTATATATTCTAAACAAAAAGGCCATTGGCACAAACTAGGCATTTGTGAAGCGTAGTGGCTTTTCATTGGCTGAGTAGTGACAGTTTCTCATTGGCTGGGTTGTTGCCTGGCAAGGAGAAAACCCTTTCTTCATGCTGCTGGGGTAAATAAGACTTCTTCCTGCTGGGAAAGCAAAATTTGCCTCCTTGTTAGAAGCATGTTAGAAGTCTGGGATTGACCAGGAGTGTTAGGACATAAGAGCTCCCCCTTCTGGCCTCCTGACTCCATTTCAAATGAGGTTTCCTTTACTTCTGCAACCAGGACTTCTGAAATAAGGTCAACCTTGTGTGAAACACAGCAGGAAGCCAGAATGTGTTACTCCTGTCTCCTTGTCACTTAATAGCTGGCTGACAAGCCAACCCATGATTGATGGGTGAGTGCTTGACACCTAGTAGTGCTGGCATGAACTACCACCTAAAAAAAGACAGCTGTGTCCTCTTCCTCCATTTGTTTTAGGATTTTTGCAATAAGACACCTTCCCCAAATGGTTTCTGCTACATTTCTAAAAGTCACATTTTCCTATATGAGCTCTGTATCTTATGGGGTATATTTTGCCATATCAGCCCTTGTCTGACAAGAACATGAACTAGCTGATGTCTCACAATCATCTTCCCAATGCTGTTGTGACTGAATTAGGTACCTTCTTGTTGCCAGTTCTTGGAACCAGTACAATGCTACGTTCTGAAATTGCACCATACTCTTATCGCCATGCAAATTGCAGTGTTTTGGTTCAGTTGGAAAATCAAGGTTACAATTTGCGTTTACAGAATAAAATTTCCCAGCAGTGCTTTGTGATGGTCACAGTGATGTAATTTGATATATTAAAAATCAACAACAGCTCTTTCGCCCTCAGCTTTACTTTTCAGAATGAACGTGATTCAGAGTTTTGATGTGCCTTTGTATTTTGATAGCGCAGGAGCCACATGGCCAAATGTGTCTGATGTCAGTGTTTGCCTGACATGCAGAATAAGAGAACATTAAGAAACTGTCAGGTGAGGAGGGGAGAACTGTTGACCAGGACATCACACTGAGGTTTCTTATTTTTGTTTTGTTTTATTTTAAGATTTTATTTATTTATTTGATAGACAGAGATCACAAGTAGGCAGAGAGGCAGGCAGAGAGAGAGAGGAGGAAGCAGGCTGTCCACAGAGCAGAGAGCCCGATGCGGGGCTTGATCCCACGACCCTGGGATCATGACCTGAGCCGAAGGCAGCGGCTTTAACCCACTTTGTTTTCTTGACTGTTTCCTTTGCTGTGCAGAAGCTTTTGATCT
>ML105877.1:155736-168444 GCA_003697995.1 Taxidea taxus jeffersonii | reverse complement strand
AAAAAAAAAAAAAGAGCCACCTAAACTTTCAAAAAATCCCCCAGAATGAAAGAAATTACTAATTTTTTAAAAAAACGAATCCACCTTGGAAATAAGCAACCATGGTAGTCACTAAAAAGATTGGCTTAGACTATTAGAGTTCATACAGGACTACAAGCTTTCTAGCAAGTTTCTTCCATTCCTGCCTAGGGCAGCCCAGGCCATCTCAGCCCAACACTACTCAATAAATAACCTTCTGATCCTCTTTATACCTAACTGAATAAATAAAAATCTGGGGCACCTGGGTGGCTCAGCGGGTTAAAGCCTCTGCCTTCGACTCAGGTCATGATCCCAGGGTCCTGGGATGGAGTCCCACATCGGGCTCTCTGCTCCACAGGGAGCCTGCTTCCTCCTCTCTCTCTGCCTGCCTCTCTGCCTACTTGTGATCTCTGTCAAGTTAATAAATAAAATCTTAAAAAAATAAAATAAAATCATGTGAATAAATAAAAATCTAAAATTTGAAATAATGAGAAGAAGAAAAAAGAAGGAAGGGAAGCTGAAAGAAGTAAGAAACAAGTGGTCATTTTTAGCTCATGGCCAACAACTATAGTAAAATCAATAAGGTGATACATTCTTTGAGCCTATAACTAAAAAAAGGATAATAATAAAATGGTGAAAAAAAGTCTGTGTTTCCACAACATTTTAAGTTCTGTTAACTCAACCAGCCTTAGCTATTATAATTAAGTGGACATTAAAAGTAAAGAAAGTTAAAAAAAAAAAAGTAAAGAAAATTGTAATTAGTATCTGGTATCTAATCCTAGAAATCCTTTACAAAGGCTAAAAAAAAAAAATCTTACAAGTTAAATCAACTAAAAATATAGTAACGTACAAAAGATTGGCCCTACAAAATAACTGTCAATCTCAAGATTACCACAAAGGGACCCACAGCTGACTTAAAACTGCTGTGAAAAACATTCATCCTAAACAGTCTTAGATAGGACACAAGAGCAATACCATATAGGTCAACAATCCCTTATTTGAAACTTATGGAGCCAGAAAGCTTTTAGAATTTTTATTTTTTTTCCCCAGATTTTAGAAGGGTAGCATGGTGTATACAGAATGTATATTACACTAAAATCTCCAGATCTCCAGTGAGTCTATGGCACTATCCTATAATCAAACACATTTCCACAGTGAAAAGTATAAATATTTACAAATATGATAAGGAAACATTACAAATAAACTATCATTTCCAGTTAGGTTTTACCAAAAACAAGCTTGTATCAAATTTAGGAAACACCTTTAGATTTGAGCTTCTTGAATTTCAAAGAGTGTAAATCCAGTATCACCCACAACTAGGTAACTTCTTTTCAGTCCAACAGTTATACAAATAATTAAGAAAATTATGGTTTTTTTTTAACACCACTCATAATTAAACCCAACCTACCCAAAAAAAAACCCTCCTTCTGGCAAAAATAAAAATAATTTCTATATTTTTTTAGATAAGAATCTAATAAATAATAAGCAGAGTTGACCAAATACTTCTAAGGCAAAAAGAGTCTCTGTGCATACTGACTAAAGAAGACTGGAACATCCAGCAAACGATGCCATAGTTAAGAGAGGTGGCCATAATTAAGAGAGATACTCTTTAAAGTACCTAAAAAAGGGCACCTGGGTGGCTCAGTTGGTTAAGTATCTGCCTTCCACCCACGTCATGATCCCTGGGTTCTGGGATAGAGACCCACATCAGGCTCCCTACTCAGCAGGGAGTCTGCTTCTCCTTCTGCCTCTCACTCTGTTCATGCTCTCTCTTTCTCTCTCTCTCAAATAAATAAATAAAATCTTTTAAAAAATTAAAATAAATAGTAAATTAAATAAAATCTTAAAAAAATTAAAGTGTCTAAAAATACCAATAAAAACAGTAGTAGATATAAAAGTTAGATTAACTGAGGCACAAATGTGGGTACCTAATCAAAACTGAGACCAATCCAACTTTGTTATTACTTGGTAAAGTTTGCAAAATGTTAAGAATTTTTATGATTTTTGTCTTGGTGGTTGTTGCCAATGCCAATCATTTCTAAATGCATGGGGGTGAGGGGCGCCTGGGTGGCTCAGTCAGTTAAGCGACTGACTGATGGTTTAGGCTCAGGTCATGAAATCATGGGTCATGGGATTAAGACCCATGTGGGGCTCTGCACTCAGGGGGGAACCTGCTCAAGATTCTCTCTCCCTCTCCCCTTCCCCTGACTCACATGCAAGTGCTCTTGCTCTCCGTCAAAAAAAAATAAACAAATCTTCAAAAAAAAAAGGTATGGCAAAATTGGTACTCCTTGATTGTTTTTGTTTTGTAATCATATCTCAATAGAAAGAAATTTTAAAAGAAAAAAGATTTAAATGTTTTACATCTGCTAACATATTATTAGATAAATCTGAAATTTTCCCACAAATCCAAATCCTAATAGCTTACCAAACCCTTCATTCTCCAAATATAATATATTATCCATACTCCAACTGCAGGCATCAAATTTTATGGCTTTGATTTCTGAAAAAATAACTTCATCTGATTAGTCATCACTTCTTTTTGATACATACGCACTTAAGGGATGGAGATAAACAATATTTAGTTACAAGCATAGCTTGACAAAAATGACAATGAAAAAAATCAGTCTTTGGCTGTCTATAATTCTATTTTTATAGGCTGCAAAGAAAAATGTCTTATTATTACAAATTCAAACAATGACTCTGTGTCATGTTCCAAATCCATTACTCTTATATCTTTTTTTTTTTTAAGTTAATAGACTAGAGAAATAAGTCAGATACTTCAAATAAGTCAGTTGCTTCTTAGCATTAGAAGAGAGGTAATTCTGGGATGACTGGGTGGCTCAGTTGGTTAAGCATCTACCTTTGGCTCAGCTCATGATCTCGGGGTCCTGAGATCGAGCCCAGCATCAGGATCCCTGCTCACCGAGGAGTCTGCTTCTTCCTCTCCCTTCTTCCCCTTCGCCCTGCTGTGTTTGCGAGCTCTCAATCTCTAATAAATAAAATCTTAAAAAAAAAAAAAAAAAGTAAGGGCACCTGGGTGGTTCAGTAGTTGGGCATCTGCCTTCAGCTCAGGTCATGATCCCAGCATCCTGGGATAGAGCCCCACATCAGGCTCCCTGCTCGGTGGGAAGCCTGCTTCTCCCTCTCCCACTTCCCCTGCTTGTATTCTCTCCCTCACTCTTTCTCTCTCTCTCTGTCAAATAAATAAAATCTTTAAAAAAAAAAAGTAATTCTAACTCTACAATAAAAATTTTTCTTTAGAAAAAAAATCTTTAAAATTGAAATAGTTAAATAAAAGGTACCTTTCTCAAATATACAATATATAAAAATCTCTGTAAGTAATAGCTTTTTCAACCAATAGAAGTTAAGGAATTTTTTACAGATACAGAGTTAAAAAAACAATCTTCAAGAACTCCTTTACAATATCCAATGCTTAAGTTTTCTACATGATAAATATTAAACAATAAAATTATATTTAATTCAGTTTTATTTTAGCTTTGCAACATAAAGAATCACCTTTGTTCATCAACCTTAATTAACTATTCTGTTCCTTGATCTAATGTAATAGTAATTAGTGTTTATAAATATAAAGAATATGTAATGGACAGATTACCAGTCTACTAGTTACTCAGTTATCACCTTGGGGCCATTTTTTACTAATCCTGTATTTTCTCTTTTTAAAAAAGCCAATCAATCAACACAACTCATCCTCTACTCATCATCTCTAGTTCCAGCTGTGTCATTTATCATTTTCTGAATAAATCCAGACCAGTGGTTCTCAAGTAAGAACAATTTTGAATACTGTCCCAAAGAGAACATTGGCAATGTTTAGACAATAATGATTGCCATGAAGGCGAGGGTGGGGGCAGGAAGGGAAGATGCTACTGGCAGTAAGTAGAAAACAGATGCTGCTAAACATTCCACAGTAAACAGGAAAAGCCTCTTACAAAGAATTATACAACACCAAATGCCAACACTGCTGAGATTGAGAAACCCTGGTCTAGCAATTAAAGGCCTTAATCTGACCTCATTATACTTGCCCAGGTGCATCTCTTATTCTCTTACTCAATCCTGATTCCCAAATATAAATGATATTTTCCAGCCTCTCCACACTTCTAACACTTAATAGTTTCCCTCACCTATACTGCCTCTCTTTCAGTTACTAGTTCAACTCTTATCTCCTCAGTGAATTGTTCTAGATAAATCCAGTCTAAAGTAGTCCTAGCTCCTTGACTTGAAAGACAAAAGGAATCAATCATGCTTTGTTATGTTATTTTACTTACTTAGTTATTCTGATATTATCATAGTTATTTGTGAATTCACCATAATATTCAGCAAAGTGCTTCTAAACAAAACTACACATCATCAATGACCATTATCTTGATCCACTTAGCCAAAATGAGATTAAGTACAAAATGCCACCAAAGTCTCAGCCAGACTCTTCCAGCTAATTTTCTAGCAATTTGGCCTAATTAAATTAACTATGGATCAAGATCTAAAGTTAATCACCTTACTCTGGCAAGCAGATTAGAGCGGACATGGACATGGCACTGCTATTGTCTTAGTTAATAAGTTGTATATGCACTCATCTTCAAAAACATTCTATATATATATATATATATATATATATATATATATATCTTTTATACATGTGTGTGTATATTCCACTTATACATATCAGATAACTAAATATAATTTATCTTAACCCAATTCCAGGACCAGGTCTCAAATATAACCACTTTAACTAGCTTGAATGATGAAACTGCCAATAATCTGAAATTCATAATTTCATATGGTCCAACATTTCCATATGGTTCTTCTGGTGACTATCACCATAATTCTAATATGATTATACTCTATCCTCAAACAAAACTGAGAAATTGTGGGGCACCTGGGCGGCTCAGTTGGTTAAGTCTCTGCCCTCAGCTCAGGTCATGATCCCATGAACCTGGGATTAAACCCCATGGGGCTCCCTGCTCAGCAGGCAGCCTGCTTCTCCTTCTCCCCCAGCCCCTCTCTCAGCTTGTTCTCTCTCAAATGAATAAATAAAAATCTTAAAAAAAAAAAAAAAAAGACGGGGACCTGGGTGGCTCAGGGGGTTAAGCCTCTGCCTTCGGCTCAGATCATGATCCTGGGGTCCTGGGACTGAGCCCCATATCAGGCTCTCTGCTCAGCGGGGAGCCTGCTTCTCCACCTCACTCTGCCTGCCTCTCTGCCTGCCTCTCTGCCTACTTGTGATCTCTCTCTGTCAAATAAATAAATAAATAATCTTAAAAAAAAAATCTAACTAATTTCACATTAAAGATGAAACAAGAGATGATCTGTTTTCAGTTCGTACTCTTCTAACAGAGGCTTATAGTTATTAACCATCAATAATCAATCATTTGACAATCTTATTGGCAGGTCATTCTTTGAGCAATATTTATTTTTTCTATTTTATTATCCAAGAAACACATGAATAAAATTATGTTTATCTGCAAAGGTGCTGAATATAATCTTTCAGAATTGTCTATATTCTTAAAGCCAAACAGAAGTAGGAAGTTTTGTAGTCAGAATTTCTGATTTCAAAAAGGAAGAGAAGAAACTGACGCACAGAATCCTGTTAACAAAAATTAAGGCCAACCAATCTAATCATTTTAACATTAAGTTCTAAAGGAGTCAGTAGTTCATTCAATAAGTCATTTCTAGACATTGTTTTGAAAGAAGCTTTGATCAGATAGACGATTAGCTACTATTTCTCCACCTCCAGTTTAATCTATTCCTATGTTAGGGTTGGGATTCCACAATTCTAACATGACTGAAAACCAGTTAAAAGTCTAATATTTTATTTCCTGTAAGAGTCCAACTACCTCAGGCAAAGAAAGGATTCAAACAAGAAACACTGGTAATCTATAGTAAGCCACCATGTTAGTTTGGGGGACACTGATGCACCTTAACCAAGAATGTAAAATAGGATTCAATTTCTACTATTAACTATTTTAAACAAAATCATTTAGTACTAAAATGTCCTTTGCAGTAACATAACAAAAACTACACAGAACCAAGGAAGTAAATTACAAATAGAGCAGAATAGATATGATAACAAGAGGGAATAGAAAGTACTTTTTTAGCACTTTAAAAAGACATTTTAAAAAATTATCAGCCTAACAAAACTCATCCTCCCTCTTTTCACCATAATTGATAATTCCCATCAACTCTGATTAAGATTTAACAAGGTCAGGAATTTTCACTTAGCTTGAAACCAAAAGTTATCTTGAAAAGCAGTTTGTATCATTAGATTGTTTTAACCTTTGTAAGGAAACGGGATGCCTGTGCATGACTATAACTCGATAAACAAAAAGAAAAAGAATCTACAAGGTCAGGATTTATTGTTACAGAAACAATTATGGAATACCTAAAGATTAAGCTTTGGAGTTTTTTCATAATGGTATTCAAATAAGTCATAACCTCTGAAACCAAATAACCGTTATCACAGTTAACAATCTCTACCAAAACTACGTTCTAACCAAAAATATCATCTACCAAGATTCTCAACAAGAGAACTTAAAGAGTTTTGGCTCCTCTCCCTTCCCTTTCTTTCCTTCTTTGAAAGTACCAAACATCAGTGAATTGACTAAACTGGAGAGAAATTGGCTAAGAAGCAAAGGTTAAAAGCCAATTAATCAGGATAAACTTAACTTTTGATTGTTGGGAGTGACCTCAATTAGTCACAATATCCAAGTAGTTTCAGTTTAAGATTACATCTATTTATTTTTAGGATCTAAGGAGCAAAAAGATTTAAATTTTGGCATCAAAGGCATGGATTACATCCATTATGGCCTAAGTGACCTCATGCAAGTTCTTTAAACTCAAGTCCCCTGTTATCTGTTAAATAATATCTCCTTCACTAAGCTATTATAAAAGTTAAATGAGATCACAGTAATAAAAAGTTCTCAGTAAATCACCATGCAAATTCTATTTGTTGGTGCTATTTAGAGTAATAATGGAAACAATAACACAACCTAATTTCATCTCTTACCATCCCCAGCAGAAGAAAGGAAGAAGGAAAGCAAGGGCGAGCAACAGAAAGGAGAGAAACGGAAAGGAGAGAAATATGACTAAGCACAGAAAACTCTGGGAGAATACTTTAAAATTATTAAAGGGATGAAACTGAAAAGTCTTTAATTTCTTATTTAAACTTTCATCAGAAGGGGCAAAATTATAAGTAATTTTTATTGTGCATGTATGTATTAGTATTTCTCACATAAAATACCTAAAAAATTTATATGCATTTCTCAGATTCTTGCAAATTAAAACTATACATATATATCTACACACATGAAGTACAATAAACAGAAGATACCATGGAAAACTGTATTTTTCTATGTTTTCCAATCTCGTACAATGTGAACATATGAACTTTTTTAAAAAGGTTGTTTTTAAAATCACAAAATATAACGAATAAGCATATATCTTTGTACTTAGGAGATTTTTAAAAAGCCCAATCCACAAGGTCCAACACCTACCACGAAGTACAACTTTTTACTCTGGTCAACTTTATTCTGATAAGGGAGCGAATAGACAAAAAGCAAAACTCCCCTCAGAAGGTGCCAAGTGATCTGAATAGAGAAGAACCCTGCTTTATGGGCTGTTCATGGCTCACATTACTCTCAGGATATTATTTGACTTCCGGATATTTATATATTTTTTCCTCTATCCATAAAATAAGCATAAATTATTTTTGAGTAAAGAACAGAGAAAACGCTCTGGTATCTATACTATAAGTTCTTTCCTACCTGTTAATTATCTGAGTATCAATATAAACAGAAGCAATGATAGGGATCTAGTGAAAGGATCTTAGGGAAATGTGAGAAAATAAATGAAGTTTATGTGCTTTAACTTTAAACTGGCATTTTAATCAAAACCGATTTTTTAAGAGGGTCTGAAAATAAGCCCAACTTTAGAAAGCTGGGGAAAGGGAAGAAAAGGAAACATTTACCTGAGGCATCTCCAACTTTAAAATCACTGTCATCTGAACTATCATAATCGAGAGCTTCTAGCAGAGAAGCTGCCAAAGGCTTCACCTGCCTCCTCTTGGAGCTGCGATCCACTGTTAAGAGAAAAACATTACATCCTCATTAATAATCACGCCAAGCACAGAGGGCAGCGGTGATGCTAAGGGAAGATACAGATGACCTCGAGCAGGGAATCTTTGTCTAATTCAGTTCTCAGCAAAAACAAAGTGTAGGAAGCTTGCTTGGGGTGGGCACACGGTCTGGGGAGGGCTGGCCAGCAGCACAGGCCGCTCCGGGCTGGGGAGTGGCAAAGGCGAACCCCGGCCAGCCAAAATCAAAGTTGACCCCCATAACATCCTCTTATGTTTCAGCGACTCGCTCAAAATCCCTCACTTAGACACAGACACAGTCAGCAGAAAGAAAACGCGAAGCCCAGGTAGTGAAAAAAGCCTTGTTCATTCCCGCAGATGTGGAAGGGAAGCGCCCACGAAAGGTCCAGCTTCCAGCAGAAACCTGCCACCCCCACCCTGCTCCCACAGGCCCTGACTTCTAGGGCTCAAATGCACCTTTCTCCCGGCAGAGGCCTCTGACACACTTACTAAGGAATCCGTGAGGTGGTCGTTTGGAGGAGACCTAGGGAGAGGCTGCGAGAGCCTAGGCAGCGGAGAGATCTGGACTGAAACCGCGGGAACAAATCCGAAAGATGCTACTTAAAATCGGCGGCAGTGCCGCGGACCGGACCCGGGCGCCTCAAGAGCAGCCCCTCCCGCCCCCCCACCCCGCCCCCTAGTCCTCGCCGAACCGGCCCCGGCTCCTCGCGCCCCTTCCCACGGCGCTCCCCTGCCAGAGGCTCCCTTAGGCCCCAGCAGCTCTGGGGAGTTAATTTCCTCCGTTAAAACTGTTAGAAAAAAATAAAAGAAAGAAAAACTTTATTAGCCTGCACCAGAAGAAACAAAAGACCCAGAAACGGATTTGCACAGTCCGAGGTCGATTGCCTGAGACAATAGAGAAACCAACGACCCGGATACAGCTCCGAAGAGAAGGAAGTGAAAACCCAAGGCAAAGCGCGGCCCTAAGAGCAGCAAGAGGCTTGAGCGCGTGCGCCGGACTTGCAGCGACTTCTCCGTCTCTCCTGTTGGAGGAGCCGAACAGAGCCGAGTGAGAACCGATTGGGAGCCGAGCGGAGCCGAGTACTGACGAGCAAGAGCAGAGGGCCCTCCCGGACCCTGAGCCGCTCTTCCCACAAATCACTGAGGCGCCCCCCCCCCCCCGCGCGCCCAAATCTGTGGGAGGCCAATGTTTGTTCCTGCTATTTGTTTCTCAAGGAGTTACTCAGAGTACACTTTACCGAAAGAGCCGTTTCCTAGCTTAAGTTACTACCACAAACATAAATAATACCAACAGCAACATTCTACCTGCTGCCTCTGTAAATTACAACCCTTAAGATATTTTAGAACGTGCGAATATTTTATTTCCTGAAAGAGGGAAATGTGAGAATCGCATTAGACTTCGATGCTTTGAAAATTACAACCGTTACGAGAGGGAGAAAACCATTAATTTAGTTATATAAATTAACTGGATATGGCAGTCCTTCTGTACAACTGGATGTGGCAGTCCTTCAACAGTTTAAATGCCATATTTATTTTCATACAGGATAAATACTTCTTAAACAATATTACAGTGTTAGAATCTGACTAGCATTAATACTTGCCAAAAGTTTACATAAATAGAGAAAGAATTTGGATGAAGTTGATTCAGTTCACTAGTTTACTCCACACGTAAACATGGAGTGGCAGTGTTGGTAACGTGGGAAAATAAATTTGTAGGAATCAAATCATATAATGCAATAGTGGAGCTTACTCTTTAAAGAAACGTGTTGAATTATTTTGTGAACTGGAATTGAATTTTATAATATTAAATTTGACAAAAAATAGTAAATATTTACACAAAGTAGTATAATTTATGGAATAATTACACAGAGGGTGGGAGGACTGCAAGATAGCTGTCTTTTCCGTTCCAGAACTTAAGACACAGGTAAGGATAAAAACGGGTCAGACAATTGCTGTATATTGTGAGACAGGCTACCAAAGTTAAGAACACACATGCTAAGAAGAGAGAAGGCATTCAGGGAAAGCTTCCTGGAGAAAGTGATAGAACCAGACATAGTCTGAACTTACCTGTAAAAGGGAGAAAAGGAGACAGAAGTGTTCCAGACCAAGGAAAGGTCATGTCCAAATGCTCAGGGCTAGGATTGCCTCGTTAGATTCCCCCAAAACTGGACTATTTCTAATGACTCAGGACATTCCACCATAACAGTAGTTGTATAAATTATATTGCAACTTCATCTTTCGGTTTCCCTTATCCCTGCCAAAAATGTAAACTCTTCAATCTCTAAGAATCTCTAGGCCCCTGATCCACTGCTGTGTGCCCCTCAAACCTTTCCACAGTGCTATAGAAACTTACATTCCTAAAATTTAAAACTTCCTTAGTAAATTCTCTTCCTTTCTGTGTCCTTGTCTAAAATGGAAAGTTACCCTGCCGCCCTCTCAATTGGAAGTCACTCAGCCTCCCACACCTCATTTTCTCAAGATCCAGAGGTGGCATCTAATCTTTAATACTCCCCACTGGCCTTCAGACTTGTTATTCCTCCAGTTAAAAGCCTAGAAAATTAATTATTTGGCCAGCTCCACTTTGGGAACTTAATTTCCATTCTATTTCAAACATTAACCATACTAAGGATTGTTTTACTTCTGAGGTTAGAGAACCAAACATTCCACTCTCCTCCTAGATTCATTGGGAGGAACTATGCTGAATTATCTGAAAGGAAAAAGACACTCCAAAAGCTAGCATTTAAGTTTCTATAAGAAAAATTCCTAGAAATAGATTATCTTTTTTTTTTCCAGAGATTTTATTAAAGGTCTTTACAGAGCAAAATCCAGACTCCAGATCCAGCTGCCAAGGACACCCTGTTATCGTGTGGGTACTGGCAGCAGCATGGCAGGACGCTCTGGATTTGCATCCTTCTGTTCCAAGATGGGGGTGGTAGGCATTATCTCATCTTTGGGTTCCACAATGCTCACATGATCAAGCATGGGCTTCTTAGAGCCAATCTTACTACTTGGGTCCCTGGGAAGCATGATTTTCACTTTGATGCCCAGCACATCCTATCTGAGGAGCACATGGTACACAACAGTGTCATAGTTAGGGTTCCCACTGTGAATCATCAGGCTATCTATAAACATCATAAATTTAGCCCTCCGTCCTTGCACTTTCTCAGACACCAAGATCTCACAGCCTTTGGCCTCACTCTTCATGATGAACTGCAGCACACTATAGCAGGCCCTCTGCACAGCAAGTCCTCCTAGGAGTTTGTATCAGAGAAACTCTGCCCTAGTAATAGCACACAAACCTCTTGTGGTCACCTTTTCAATTTAAAGTTCTACCCTGCCCTCCCGCAAATCAAACCTCTTCTGAACCCAGTGGTCAATTCCCAGATCTGCTGGCCCTTCTCACCGATGGCCAAGATAATGATTTCTGTCCTAGTTGGTGTAATTCAGACCTCAACCCCAGAGTAGCCATCTTCAGCCATGTACGAAGTGAGAAATTCATTCAATTCAGCTTTAAAGATGTCATTGGAAACAAACTTCTCTTCTTGGAAATTTGCACCACCATCTTGCTGTCATGGGCCAATGCTAGAAATAAATTTTCTGAATAAAAAAATGTAAACATATTTATATACAACAAACATTGCCTAATTGCTCTCTAAAAATAAGCTGTGCTAATATATATTATCACCAAGAGTACATGAGGATTCTTTACAAATCCCTGGTCATTGAGTATTCGCAATCATTTTTTTAACTTTTAATTTTTAAGTAGTTTTATATTTATGAAAAAATGAACAATAATACTGAGCTTGTATATACTCCTCACTGTGCTTCCACTAATGTCAACATCTTGCATAACCACATTACATTTACAATTCTAAGAAATGAACGTTAGTACAATATTATTAAACCACAAACTTTATTTGGATATTGCTAGTTTTCTCACTAATGTCCTCTTTTGCTCCAAGATCTAATCCAGAGGACCATGTTGCATTTAAATTAGCAATCTTTTTGATCTTTGCAATACATGTGTTAAAAGAAAAAAAAGACAAAAGGAAGAAAAGAAGGAAGGAAAGAAACAGAGAAGGAGAAAAGAAATTCAAATAGTGAATTGCTTTTTGATTTGTATTTAATGTGGAAGAAACTGCTAGATGTTTCCCAATACCTATTATCCTTGCCTTCAAAAATAAAAGCCCCAAATTTTAACTAGACACAAGTTTTTCCTTTTCTTTTTTTTGAAAAGATTTTACTTATTTATTTATCTGAGAGAGAGAGAGAAAAAGAGAGAGAGAGAGATCAGTGGGGAGGAGCCCAGAGCCCAGCACAGGGCTCAAGCTCAGGACCCTAAGATCATGACCTGACCCCAAATTAAGAGTCTGATGCTTAACTGACTGAGCCACCCAGACACTAGACACGTTTTTCAGGAATAGAGACTACATTTCCTAATCTTCTTGAAGTTATATGTGGTTACATAATTAAGTTCTGGCCAATGGGATGCTAGCCAAAAAGGTATGTAGAGCTTCCAGGAAATTACATGAAATGAATTCTTTCTTTTTTGTTCTTTTCTGTAAGTCCTCCCTGCCCCCCCC
>ML105877.1:95933-150489 GCA_003697995.1 Taxidea taxus jeffersonii | reverse complement strand
ATTCATTTGTCAGATAGAGAGAGAGCGCAGGAGCAAGCACAGGCAGACAGAGTGACAGGCAGAGGGAGAAGCAGGCTCACTGCTAAGCAGAGCAAGGAGCCCGATGTGGGACTCGATCCCAGGACGCTGGGATCATGACCTGAGCCGAAGGCAGCCGCTTAACCAACTGAGCCACCCAGGCGTCCCAACATAGCTCTTTTTAAAACTAACATGAAACTGTGAAATGTTATCAGTATTTGTTCTGTATGAAGAAAAAATAAAAGCGAGAGGTAAGTACTTCAGTATTTGCTGTAATAGGGGCACCTGGCTGGCTCAGTGGGTTAAGCCCCTGCCTTTGGCTCAGGTCATGATCTCAGGGTCCTGGGATTGAGCCCAGCATAGGGCTCTCTGCTCACCAGGGAGCCTGCTTCCCCCTCTCTCTCTGCCTGCTGCTCTGCCTACTTGTGATCTCTTTCTCTCTGTCAAATAAATAAATGAAATCTTTAAAAATTTTTTGCTATAATAGCTGTTTATTAGACAGATCTCTTAGACAAGGTAAGGTTTTTAATTATTTTCCAGTGCATATGAATGGCAGTCTTAGGAGCTGCGTTTCACAAGGGGCAGGTCCCAAGAAAGCAAAGCAGATGGGTAAAGACAGCATCAGTGAAGCAACATCATAAAATGAACAATATTGGATGTTAGAGAGACAAATAAGGTTAGTTAGAGACAGGTTTCATGTCATCAACTCAAAAGCTGCAGAGAAGCTTTCAAACAAAAATGCATAAATGATACCTTCTGTTCTTTTTTAATCCATCAGATCTTTAAGTGACAATCATAAGCAAACTCCCTAACATTGTTCTAAATCTATACAACTCAGCTTAAAGAAATTATGGGGAAATATAACAGAGGAAAGTGAAAAATAAATAAGTGTACAGATCAAAGGATCATCAAGAAACAAACATCTTTCTAAACACCATGCCAAGGGGCACCTGCGTGGCTCAACCGGTTAAGGATCTCCCTTCTGTGCTCAGGTCATGATCTCAGGGTGCTGGGATTGAGCCCCTTGTAAGGCTCTCTGCTCAGCAGGGAGGCTGCTTCTCCCTCTCACTCACTCTCTGTTTTTCTCTGTCTCTCAAATAAATAAATAGATCTTAAAAAAAAAAGCCAAAACCCTACCATGCCAGGACCAAAGAAGCCTCTCTTGAGCCTCCTCAATTAATACTCCTTGCTTCTTATAAAGTTAGTCATTATCCCTAGTCTCATACTATTTTTAAATTTTATATAAATGGACTCACACAATGTTGTTTTGTTTCTGGTTTCTTTGACTAATATTTGTGGTTTTTTGGTGAGAATCATTTATGTTGTTGAGTGTACTTGTAGTTCATTTGCAATGTGGAATCACGTACTTGAATGTATTACATTTATTTACTCATTTGCCCATGATTAACATTTTTGCTCCTTCTAGCTCAAGGCTATTATAAATGATTCTATATGCATTTTGGTTTGTGTCTCTTGGTGCACATAGCACACATTACTGTTGGGTTTATATCTCAGAGTGAAACTACTGGATCATATAGTATTCAAATATTCAATTTCGGTACAAAAAACCAAGCAGACTTTCAAACTGTACTACCAATTTATACTCTCATCAGCAATGTATTTAGGTCTGTTTTTTTTCTCTTCTATAAGATACTTAACGAGAGTCTTGAGTCTTTAGTTTGATATCCTACATCAGATTTGAAACAATCTTTGTTATTATATCTCCAATTTTTTTTTTGCCTTAAAATCTTAGTCTTCTTCAGGACTTCAGTTTGGATGCTCTCTATTGCTTGTGTCTCTTGCACTATCTCCATTTTGCTTAATAGTTACTTCTTTAGTCTTTTCCTCTTGCATTTTACTATAAGTAGCAAGGAGAAACAAAGCTGTACATTTAACACTTTACTTGGAAATCTCCTCAGCTAAATATCCAAATTCATCAGTAACAAATTCTACTTTATACCCAAAAAAGGACACAATTTAGCCAAGTTGTCTGGCACTTATAACAATGATCATCTTTCTTCCAATGGCCAATGATATTGGCCTCATTTCTTTCTGTCACCAGAAGCACCTTTAATATTTATAATTCTACCACTATTCTGTTAATGACAATATGTGTCATTAATATGTGTCTCTAAGATGATAGAAGCTTTCCCTACTGTGTTCTTCATTTCCAACGGAACCATCATCAGAATTACCTTTGATGTCTCTATTTTTACCAATTGTCTCTTCAAGGCAATCTAGGATTTTTCTATCATGCACTTCAAAATTCTTCCAACCTCCCCCATTACTCAATTCCAAAGGCACTTCCTCTTTTTTAGGTATTTGTTATAGGAGCAACTGACTTCTGGTAGCAAAATCTGCCTTAGTTTTAAAGTTTACCATAAAAATTATTACAATTGGGTGGCTTAAAATAGTAGGGATTTATTTTCTCATGGTTCTGGGGGTCAGAAATCTGAAATCAAGGTGTTGACAGGACGATACTTCCTCCAAAAACTCTAGGGGAGAATCTTTCCCTGTCTCTTCCAGTTCTAGTGGATCCTGGTGTTCCTGGGCTTGTGGAAGCATAACTTCAATCTCTGCCTTTGTCTTTACGTGGACTTCTCCATGTCTATGTCTTCCCTTCTTTTCTTATAAGAAAATCAGCCATTGGATTTAGCGCCTATTCTAATTAGGTATAAGCTTAACTAATACTAATCAAGTATGACCTTAACTAATTACATCTGCAATGACCCTAATTCCAAGTAACTTTACATTCTGAGGTTCCAGGTGTTTACAAATAATGTTAGTGGACATTATTCAACGCCCCCACACTCTTCAATGTCTTTGAACAGAAAAAGTCTGCATTGTCTGAATAACGTACATAGTCTGCCAACCCTGGAAGTGAAAGTCTATGAACAGTTTCTAAATCAAGTAATTTTAACTCATATTTCACTAGGGCTCCACATTTTGAGGGATCTGGTATTTCTTTGATAAAACTGTTGTTATTAGACTGGTTGGTATTAAAGGAAACCTGGGTGGGCTATTCTTGTCAAGTTTTATTATGAGGTTAATGCCTATTTTGTAATGTGAGTTTGAAAGATTCCTTTTTCAAAGATATGGGACAGATTTAATAGCATAAGAATTATCTATACCTTGAAGGTTTGGTAGCTATTATGGACTGAATGATTGTGTACCCCCCCTTTATATTTTAAAGCCCTACCCATCAATGTGACAGTATTTGGAGATAGGGTCCTTGAAAGGTAATTAGGTATGGGTGAAATCATGAAGGTGGAGCACCCGTAATCGGATTAGTATCCTTATAAGAAAAAGAGCCGCTGATCACTCTCTCTGCCAAGTGAGTATGGCCTCCATCTGCAAGCCAGGAAGAGGGTTCTCACTAGGGATAAAATCTGCTGGCACCTTAATTTTGGACTAGTAAATGCTTTCAGATCTATAGCTGTTATTAAAGACCAACAAAAGTAGTTTGCTTTTCACACTTTGACTATCTTACTTCATGGATACATCAACTCTGCAGTCCTATTACAGGGTCTTGATCATCTCTTTATTCCATAGAAATTCATGTTGGTCAGTTACAGTGATGGTATCATGGTAATTGGACCTAGTAAGAAAGAAGTAACAACTACTTAGGACATTGGTAAGATAATTATAGGCCAGATGATGAGAAGTAAATCTGACCAAAAATCAGGTTTCTGCCACCTCAGTGAAATTTCTAAGGTTCCAGTGGTCTGGGACATGTCAACATAGCTCTTCCAAAGGACAGAGTATTGCATTTGGCTCTTCTTATCACAAAGATGCTTTACTATTATGTGGGCCTCTTTGGATTTTGGAGGCAACAATTACCTCATCTGTGTGTGCTACCCTGATCCATTTAGTGAGCAACCTGAAAAGCTGCTAGTTTTGGGCAGGGTCCTGCAACAGGTCTGGGCTCCCACACAAATTGTACTTCACCTGAGATGTATACCCTAGAAGATTTGTTGGTGTTGGAAGCAAATTACCATACTACCTCAGTTATCTGTCATGAACTGGGTCTTATCTGACCAACAAAGCTGTAAGATTGAATATGTACTGCAGCATTTCATTACCAAATGGAAACAATCACCAGATGGATTTGGGCAGGTCCTGAAACCATAAGTTGCATGCCATGTTCTGTACTTCCCTATCAACCTGCACCTATGGTATGGAGCATTGCCTATGACCAATTAACTAAGATAGACATATTTGAGCCTATTTTACAGATGGTTCTGTATAAAATGCTATCAATATTCCAAAGTAGGCAGCTGTAGCACTATAATCCCAGTCTGGATTGACTCTGAAGTACAGTAGTGAGAGACCACAAAGACAATATGGAAATGGTTCTTCTTTTTTTTTTTTTTTTAGGCAGAGAGGCAGAGAGGCAGAGAGAGAGAGAGAGAAGCAGGTTACCTGCTGAGCAAAGAGCCTGATGCGGGGCTCGATCCCAGGACCCTGAGATCATGACGTGAACCAAAGGCAGGGGCTTAACCCACTGAGCCACGCAGGTGCCCCGGAAGTGGTTCTTCTAACTTTCCCTAATGATCCACTAGTAAAGTTATGACTTACCACCCCTGCAACTGTGGCTTTGCTGGTCTAGAAGTCAAATTTCAAGGAAAGAGAATTCTATTACTCTATTACCTTGGGTGGTTCTTTTGATTAGCAAGGAAAACTGGGATACTACAACTCAATTAAGGCAAGGAGGAATATGTCTGGAATGCGTGAGATTTCCTGAGGGCATCTCTTAGTTTTCTTTTTCTTGTCAAATTCCTTCTTTAGTTTCTATATTCCTGAACTAGGCTTATAGCTAATTCTGTGACAAAAGGCACTAGAAATAGGGTTTCTCTGTCCTCATGGGTTCCAGCTATCCTCACAGGTTCTAATGTATTTTTGCTTCTGACTTCCTGTTCCTCTTACCTTACTGACTGCCTCCCCTGTTGACTTCAGACTGCAATAAGATACTGCTTCCACAATTGCATAACGTCAATTCCTTGTAATAAATTCCTTATTTTTTAAATTAATTAAAAAAATTTTTTATAAACATATAATGTATTATTAGCCCCAGGGATACAGGTCTGTGAATCACCAGGTTTACACTCTTCACAACACTCACCATAGCACATACCCTCCCCAATGTCCATAACCCCACCACCCTCTCCCGACCTCTCTCCCCCTAGCAACCCTCAGTTTGTTTTGCGAGATTAAGAATCTCTTATGGTTTGTCTCCCTCCCGATCCCATCTTGTTTCATAATAAATTCCTTATTAAGTCTGCATATTTCCTAGAAGTTGTTTCTTTGGTTAAACCCTGACTGGTATAAAATATTTATCTGCCTCCATTTCTGACTTGATCTATCTTTGCTGTTCTGATTCCCCCCTCCTGGCCTGGTCCCCATTTTATTCATTCTCTAGGGTTTTAGCATTAACCTTCTTCTCTCATTACACTTTCCTTCACACATATTCCTCATGAACAAGCTCATCAGTTTCCAATAATTGTCACCTATATCCCCTTTCCTTTTATTTTTTATTTTTTTATATTTTATTTATTTGTCAGATAGAGAGTGAGAGTGAGCGAGCACAAGCAAAGGAGCAGCAGGCAGAGGGAGAAGCAGGCTCCCCGCCAAGCAGGGAGCCTGATGTGGCACTCGATCCCAGGACCCCGAGATCATGACCTGAGCTGAAGGCAGACGCTTAACCGACTGAGCCATCCAGGCGTCCCTCCCCTTTCCTTTTAATTGTACCTCTAGACCAAACTTCTCTGTTGAGCTGAAGAGTGATGTTTCTGCCAGTCTTCAGAACGTCTCTAATTGGATATTTCAGAGGTATACCAGACTTAACATTTCCAAAGATGAATTTACATTCTTGATCTTGGTTAGGACACTATGTATCCAGTAGTCTAAGTCATATATCAGTGTCTATTGTAGCACTTATCAGAAAGCTTTGTAATAATGATATCCCTAGTCCCACTAGACTTGAAGATGCTGAAGAAAGGCAGCAATGTGTTATTCTTCTTATCCTAAGCAATCAGCATGAGGAGTAATATATAGTGGGCACTTACTATATGTTGAATGAATGAATGAACGTATGGATTCATAGAGAAGATAGAAATTTCAGAGAGGTAATAAATAATAACAGAAGAATAGAATATAGCTATTCTAAAAAAAATCTAATTTGACGATCTAGGTGTATGGTATAATTTTCCAAAAACTGTAAATATGCAGTTTTCCTAAAATATTGTTTAAAGGAGATTTCAGTGAAAATGAGTGTCATTATTTCAAATTGTTAGTTTTGGGGTGCCTGGGTGGCTCAGTCGGTTAAATGTCAGACTCTTGATTTCAGCTCCAGTCATGATCCCAGGGCTGTGGGATCCAGCCAGAATCAGGCTCCACACTCAGCTGAGAGTCTGCTTGAGATTCTCTCCTTCTCCCTCTACCCCTCCACCTGCTTGTACTCTCTCTCTTTCAAATAAATAAATAAATAAATAAATAAATAAATAAATAAATTGTTAGAGTTTCTTTGCTTTTTACTATTCATTGAATTTTGTACATAAAGTTCTTCAGGTATTTGATTTAAATTAATGGCAGTATGTGAAGCTTTGAGATTTACAAAAGTGGAAGTAAACTTTCACAGACTAAAATATGTTCTTATTTTTCTAATAGAAATTTTATAATTAAATAGTTCATGCTAAGTAACCATAATACTAGTGGAAGAACATATTTATTTTTAGATTAAGAATAGATAGCTACAGAATCTTCATTAACAAGTGGAGGTATAATTTGTATTTGCATTATCAGAAAAACAATAACAGTTGTCAATTTATCTGCTAGCAAAATAATTAAATGCCTAAATGCAAACAGAGTAAAAAATATAAGATTCTGCCTTCAATTTGTGTTATTATCATATTCCACGGCTCACTTATCAAATTATTCCTCTCTAAAGAAACCATTTCTAAAAAAAAAGAAAGAAACTATTTCTTTACTGTCACACATTAATAACAACATATAATCAATATACCTCCCAGAATTTTCTAGGCTTAAATTTTTAGAGAAACTCTTGAAGAAAAATCATTTTTGAGGGGTGCTATTAATACACTGCTTAGATTTTTCTTAGAGCTATTCACAGTACAACTTACATTTAATTTAGACAACTACTATTTATGTATTTTTATATTTAAAAATTATTCACAAAACTAAATCAATGGAACAAGAAATCTAGAGGGCACAAGTCTCAGAGTGAAGTTATAAAACACAGCTCCAATTCATTTATGAAGATTTTATTGTTGCGGAATTTTTTTCTCCACCTTTTGCCTGTGGTTCTTGGTCACACCTCTTCAAAGAACTAAGTGGTAGGCCAGAGTGGTGGGGCAGCAAAGTAAGGTTTATTGAGCGACAGCAAAGTGATAGTACAAAGCTCCCAAGGAGGGAGGGAACCCGAAAGGGTTGCCACTGGAGTTTCTTTTCTTCTTTTTTAAGATTTCATTTAGGGTTCCTGGGTGGCTCAGCCATTAAGTGTCTGCCATTGGCTCAGGTCATGATCCTAGGGTCCTGGAATGGAGCTCTGCGTAAGGGTCCCTGCCCTGTGGGAAGCCTGCTTCTCCCTCCTCCACTCTCCCTTCTTGTGTTCCCTCTTTCACTGTGTCTATCTTTGTCAAATAAATAAACATTAAAAAAAAATTATCGTGTATTTATTGGAGAGAGAGAGAACACACTAGAATGAGAGAGAGAGAGAGAGAGATATCAAGCAGAGGGGAGAGGTAGAGGGAGAAGCAGACTTCTCAAAGAGCAGGAAACCTGGCACAGGACTCAATCCCAGGACCCTGGGATAATCACCTGAGCCTAAGGCAGACGCTTCACCTAGTGAACCACTGAGATGCCTGCCACCAGAGTTTCTAAGTTTAGGGGTTTTTATGGGCTTGTTACCAGGCTGTTTTAATCTGATTAACCCTCCCTTCACCTGTCATCCAATCAGATTTTTGTCACCTATCATATGGGAAAGGGTGGAGGACTCTTTCCAGGTTTTGATCAGAGAGCTATACCCTTATCTCTTTGTCCAGACTTTGAAATTGTTCAGTTGAGAGAGTTTACTGAGACACTTTTATTGAGATGTTTCAATAAAGATGTGATGGCTATAGTCCTGATTGGGTCGTTATCTTGAGATTTTTACTTTATCTTTTTGATTAAACATCAATCTCAGTTTTATCTTATACAGCTGAAGATAAGTATCAGCCATATCTTCTAACTCTGCAAGTCTCTAAATTTCTAGATGCTCCATTCTCTGTCACTGAAGCTTGCAAACTGACCAATTATTTTCTGAGTCCATCTGTATATTGTATTACCTTGTCAACTGTTGCCAGTAGTAGTGGACGCATGCAGCTAACATACCTGTTGCCCGTTATTACACTGAAACCTATGAATTTATGCAGGACATTATCTGCCTTCCAATTAATTGAGAACAATTTCATCAAATGTTCCAGCACTGTATGACATAATTGCTATCCTTCCAGCTTCTGGTAACAGTTACCCTGTGACCTGTTGCTGGGACCTGAATCTAATGACAAATATTTTAATTTTATTATGGTAATATACCACACTTTCAGTTCCAAATTCTTTATTAGAGTAGGCTAAGTTAGGCTGCAGTAACAAACTCTTAAATCTGGTGACTTACAGTAATAAAGGCTCATTTCTCATTCTCATTACATGTTCCTCATAGGTCAGCAATGTCTCTGCCCCAAGTAGTTTTCAATCTGACACCCAAACCTCTATCTAGAACACTGGTGACTTTGTGGCAAAAAGAAAGAACATGGCATATATTGGCTCTTACAGCTTCTGCTTGTGCATTTCACATCTCATTTGCTAATAAAGCAAGTCATCTTATTAAGCCTGACATGGAGGCAAGCGAGTGATATCCCCTTCAAGGGACAGGCAACAGGTACTTGTATATAACCTACCACACATACCAAATGTACTTCTAAAGCTAAAATGTTATTTTTACAATATGCATCCTCCACTATGTCTTCTTTTCCTTGATGGTCTCTTCCATACTTCCAATTCCTGCTTAAAATATAAGTCATAGACTCTTTCCCTTAACTTTAATATGTGTAATTCAAACTTCTACAATTTGACATTCTGGTTAATATTTAACGACATTTATATTCTGCAACCCTGCTTTGTTAACATTTCCAAAGGCATCACTTGATTACCTATATATTATTATTACTGCTAGAAATTAGGTCAATGACCAAAAAGTTAGCCTTTGGATTTTACTTTCTTATCAACAGTGGTATTCCTGTATGCCTATTTACTTATTTTATTATCACCTGTTATCATTAAAAATAAAATATTACAAGAAGAAATCTTCCTCCTTCTAATTTCTTTGCTAAAAGTCCACCTGCACTTACTGCTGTCAGGTTCCTGTGTTCACTTTTAAGGATTTTCCATTATTTTTATGCTGATTTTTAAAAATATAGCCACATTCCTTACCATCGTCTATAAAGTTGATGTCAGATTCCTTTACAATCTCCCTGATCTCTTTTTCTTCTCTTTTACTACGGCTCAGCCATACTGGCCTTGGGTTTTATTTTGTTTTTCAATCTCAAAACCATTTCTCTTGAGAACTGAACATTCTTCACCCATATTGTCACCAGGTTACCTCCTTATTTAAGTGTGGTAACCTTAATTTATTTAGATATTATGGCTAAATTTATTTATCTCTTCAGAGGAAATTTCCTTGTCTACTCTCACTTAACTAACCTTCTTTCCTATACTCCCTCATGTCCTTCTCTTATTATCATATTTTATTGGTTTACCATAATCTAAAACTATCTTAATTATTTATTTATAGTTTGTCTTCCCAACTTCCATGTAATCTCAATTAGAATATTCCCATGCACTGCTTTCTCCCAAGTTAGAATAGGCCCTGGTGCTGAGCAGGTATTTAATACAAGATTTACTGAATGAATTAAAAAGACACCATCTTCCTAAGCATCATGATATATCATCTTAATCACCATTTATTTATTTATTGCTGACCTTATCTTGTCTCCCAAAAATTGCATTAGAATTCTTCACCTCCATGTCCTTTGTCTCTCTTGTTACCCTCTACCTTCTCTCCCTAAGCAATCTCAATCAGTCGTATGTCTTTATTTCCCCTGAATAAACTGAGTCCTAAATATATTTTCCCAGTTTAGAGCTCTCTTTTGCCCTACAGAGATCTACTTGTATTTTACATAAATACATATCCATTATTCTCTATAGTTTCTTATTCAGTAATTGGCATCAACATCCGGCCAGTAGAAACTGAACCTCCGTAATTATCCTGGGCTTCTCCTTCTCCCCACTTACTCACATTTGACCAATGTCTGGAACCCTTTCTATGTCATCACATTGCCCACACTGGTCCGATCCACTATAATCTCTCGCAAGGACTACTACAGTGGCCCCTGATCAGTCCCCTCCCCTTTCATGGTTATGTCCTTGAATCCATTATTCATAGACAAAGCAATCCTTTACAACCACAGTAACTTTTTTTTTTTTCATAACTTCCTAATGCTCGCAGCATAAAACCCTTGGTATATAAGTGGTCAGTGCCCCAACAGATCTGATCCCCACTCTGCTCTCCCTCTTCAAGTTCAAACCATACCAGACCTCCTTCAGCTCTTCAAAAGGTTATCTCTTTTCAGCCTGTCACACTACCACTCGTGTACACCCGCATCATCCGTTTTCACTTGGTTAATATTTACTTCTTTAGATCTAACGTTGCTTTTCGGAGGAGCCTTTTCCTAGTCTTCCCAATCACTGGTGTGATGATTCGATTAATGCTTTACGTAACAGACTGGAGAGGGTTCAGACTGTCCTGAGACCCCTGAAGCCTGCCTGTCCCATGTTACCACTTTCAGATAAAAAAATAAGAACAACAGGTAAATGAAAATTGTGTTAGAGTACTGGAAGTTATGTGTAGGAACAGGAGCACTCAAACCACATTTTAAGTACGCAATTTCGAATCCCGGGACAGAGTATAATGGTAAGGCACTGAACATTAAATCCAGAGCCAGGACCTGAGGGAATTTAGAAATTACATTGAGAGGGCTACTATCATCTTCAAGTCATTTACTAGTTTTTAACTTCTGCCCGTAGGCGACAGTCTAAGACAGGAAGCAGCTGCAGTCTTCTTAAACCACAGTCGCTGACCTTAGCAGCAAGAGACACGACCTACTCTCCCGGCGCCGGACGCGGAGCACCCAGAGGTGCCGCGTAGCTCCCTCTGCGCCCTTCAGGGCAGACAAACGCGGGCCCAGCACGCGCGCCCTCAGCGCCTTAGCGCGCGCGGACAGGCTCGCAGGCACCTCCCAAGAAGACCCCACCCACCCCATTTCTCAGTGTCTTCCCGAGAAAGTGCCTGTCTCGTCAATCAAAGTGTTCCAGTTTCAATGCAAAATTTACCAGTCAGAAGCATATGTATGACAGAGGTGAGAATGTTTCGCTTCGGACTGGAACACTAAGGGTCTGGCCAGGTTAGAGCGGACGAATAAGGTACCGGATCAAGTCAGGCACTATTACGGACAGCCGCATCCGGGCCCTCCTGCCGCAGACTGCCCTCCGAGCCAGGGGTCCTTCAGGTAGGAGGTTCTGGGTGACTTTGGACGTCCGTTCATCCTGGTTGTAGGTTTTACTTAGTCCCGGGCCTGCCACAGTTGGTTTTTCCTTTTCCTGGTCAGGAGGCCTCTGCCGCAACCATGTTACGCCAGATCATCGGTCAGGCCAAGAAGCATCCGAGCGTAAGTTCGTGACCCTTTTAGCAGTGTCTTCCTTGTCCATCCTGTATCCGGCTGAGGCTTCTTCAGCTCCCTGGAGGTTTCTTCCTTCTTACTCGTTAACTGGTGCTCGGGGTGGACCCTGCCTCACTTAAGCTGCCCTCCTAGTTGCCTCAGACCCTTGAGCTTTGTCCACGCCTTGCATTGATGGGTTTAGGCTGGCAGGCGAAAGGTGAGAGATACCTTCGAGGGAAATAAACTGGTGAAGGTTGGAACAGTCTGATTGTTGCACCCTCTTATATGTTGGTCGGACTTAGGGGTAGTTGTGCGTGTGGGTTGGAGACAGGCAGGTCAGGTTTCCTATTTGTTTTGTCATCTCAAAGATCCAGTGCTAACTGCATTGCACCAGCAGGCCTTGTGGCAATTACAGAGATCTGTAATCTTGGAATCCTCATTTGTGTTGTCTTGAGATTTTGGGAGACTTCGGTAGCGCAAAGGTGACTCGCAGTTAAGTTCTTTTGCATGTCAGTTTTCTCCCCAGCACATCAACGTGTTGTGGCTCTAAAACTCAATTACGCAGTCTTTAAACCCATTGCGTAACTACGCATTAAGCATTGGTAGCAGTGTGTTTTCAGAGATTTATGCATGTAACGAATGTTTGTAGTGGGCATGCTTTTGTTTGCTCATTCAAACTCTTAATTTCACCGAATTTATGTTTTTCATGACACTTATAAGACAGGCCAAGAAGTTGTTTTACAAGCCTTCAGAAAAACGAAGCTGGGAAATTTAATGAGAATAATGTATAAATATTAGAGAGTTGAAGAAGACTTGATATATTTTCTATTTTCCTGGAAATTTAAAAATTTGAATAGAAGTTTTTCTACATTAAACCGGATTCATCTTCACATCTTTCGGAAATTCCATTTCTTTTGAACACAGTTATAAGAAATCTTATCTCAATGTAAGGTCTTTATTCAGATTTTAAAACAAGACCGAAAAATAGCAGTTTGAGCAGAATTAGCATGTAGGAACTACTGTAGCCTTTCTTTTTTTCAGTACCTAGGTATTTGAAGGTGGCTGTTAATTCTTGTCTATTTTGTATTTGATTCCAGTTGATCCCCCTCTTCGCATTTATTGGGGCAGGAGGTACAGGAGCGGCACTATATGTCTTGCGCCTGGCATTGTTCAATCCAGATGTCAGGTAAGTACTTGAGAGTCTTTATAACTTTGATGGTCTAAAGCTGGTTTAGGAGCCACAGTCTTTTTTTTTTTTTTTTTTTTTAGATTTTATTTATTTATTTGATAGAGATCACACAAGTAGGCAGAGAGGCAGGCAGAGAGGGGAGGGGAGAAGCAGGCTCCCTGCCCAGCAGAAAGCCCGATGCAGGACTCGATCCCAGGACGCTGGGATCATGACCCGAGCCGAAAGCAGTGGGTTAAGGCCTCTGCCTTCGGCTCAGGTCATGATTCCGGGGTCCTGGGATTGAGTTCCCTCATTGGGCTCTCTGCTAAGCCGGGAACCTGCTTCCTCATTCTCTCTCTGCCTACTTGTGATCTCTGTCAAATAAATAAATAAAATCTTTAAAAAATAAAAAAAAGGGAGGCAGCATCAAGTAGTAGAGCCCAAGTTTTGTAGTCATATATATATAGGAAGTTCAGATCCTAGTTCTGCTGTTGTCATTTACTTTTCTTGGTTCATAAAATTGTCTAAATTTCTGAGTCTCATTTTTCTCTTGGGTAGAGTAGACCTGCTAATATCTATTTAGAATCTTGTGAGAATTGAGATAACTTTTTATAAAATATTTAATCACGGTTGCTGATAAATGGTTTTTGCCTGCTTTTCTTCAATAAGGAATGCGCTTTTTTTTTTTTTTGAAGATTTTATTTACTTGTTTGTCCGAGAGACTAGGGCGTGCACGAGTGCACAAGCCTAGGGAGTGGCAGGTAGAGGGAGAAGCAGGCTCCCCGCTGAGCAAGGCGCCCGGTGTGGGGACTCAGTCCCAGAACACTGGGCTCATGACCTGGGCTGAAGGCACTTAACAGACTGAGCCACCCAGGTGTCCCAGGAATGCTTCTTTTTGAAGTTAGAGAACAACAGGCAACAAAAAGAGATTTATTGTTATTCTGTATGCTTTTCTATATATCACTTCTTTAGCAAAAGCCAATTTAAAAGTTCCGTGTGACAGGGATAGGGACAAATAGACTGTCCCAGAGGCCCTGTGTTCGTTTGTTATTTCTTTCTTTCATTTAAATTCAGTTAGTCAACACACACTACATCATTAGTTTTTGGTGTAGCATTCAGTGACTCGTTAGTTGCTTATAACACTCAGGGCTCATTACATCCTGTGCCCTCCTTAATGTCCATGTCCATCACCCTGTTACCCCATCCACCCACCCACCTCCCTTTCCACAACCCTCAATTTGTTTCTTGGAGTCTAGAGTCTCTCTATAGTTTGTCTCCCTCTCTGATTTCTTCCATTCAGTTTTCCCTCCCTTCCCCTATGGTCCTCTGCTATTTCTTACATTCCACATATGAATGAAACTATATGATATCTTTCTCTGATTGACTTATTTCACTTAGCATAATTCCCTCCAGTTCCATCCATGTTGATGTACATGGTAGGTATTCATCCTTCGCAATGGATGAGTAATATTCCATTGTATTTATGAACCACATCTTTATCCATTCATCTGTTGGAGGACATCCCAGCTCCTTTCATAGTCTGGCTATTGTGGACATTGCTGCTATGAACATTGGGGTGCAGGTGCCCTTTCCTTTTACTACATCTGTATCTTTGGGGTAAATAACCCAGTAGTGCTCTACCCTTTTTTCTAATTAATTACATGGAATTACTAGAGGCCCATCTCTGCTTCAACTCTGATGAAAACACCACCATACTTAATCTCATAGAAAATGAGATCTATCCAAAATACTAGCTTCTTAGGAAGTACAAAACTATTTTAAATAGTTTTATTACTATAACAGTTATAATGTTTGTTCCTTTTAGTTGGGATAGGAAGAATAACCCAGAACCCTGGAACAAACTGGGTCCCAATGATCAATACAAGGTAAGCTACAAAATTGTTTCAGAATTGCTAGAAAGCGTTGTTTTTTTGTTTTGTTTTGTTTTTAAAGAAAGCATATTTTAATACTCATGTAGGAGGGTTTTTTTTGAAATTAGATAATGCATGTAAAATTCCATTATAATGAACTTTGGAGGAACAGCTAGATTGTTCTGTGAAATTAAAATGGCATATTTCCCTAGCAAATATTTTTTCTAAGAATTTTATTCAGAGACTTTAGACTCTGGATGTGAAGGTAAGATAACGTTTTCATGATTTGACTAAGTAAAAAAAAAAAAGGAGAGGTGGTATAACTATCATATACCGTTTTCTTAGATCTTAAACAGTCTGTGCAATGGTTTTCAAACTTCACTGTACATAGGCCTCAACTAGATAGGTGGTTAAAACACATTGTTTAGGTCCATTCCCAGAGATTCTAATTTAGTTGGTCTGTTATGGAGACTAAGAATTTGCATTTCTAGCAAGGTTTTGGGTGATGCTGATGCTGCTGGTCCGTGGACCACACTTTGAATAGTACAATATCAGTGGATTGGTTGGCTCTTCTTTCTTGGTGTGGTTGAAATATTTCAGGTGAGGGTAATTAGGAAGAAATGAAATTCAGTTGAAACTTAAATTTTACATTGAACCTTCTAATTAAATTTTTTAACATTTACCTGAAAAGCGGTTTGTGGAACTACTCTTTAACAGAATGAGTTTATGGACTGAGACAACTTATTTTATTGAGGTACAGTTGGCATATAAAATTATGTTAAGTGTGAAGTAACAAAGTGTTGGTTTGATAAATTTATGTATTGCAGTATGATTACTATAGTAGCATTACCTAATACTTTTTTATGTGTCACATATTTAGTATTCTTTTGTGTGTGTTGAGAAGAGTTAAGACCTAGAGTCCTAGCAGCTTTGAAGTTTATAATACAGTATTGTTGATTATAATTCCTGTGTTGTGTATTAGATCTCCAGGATTTATTTATTTACTAGTTGCAAGTTTGTACTCTTAGACATCTTCCTAATTCCCCCACCCCTACCCCCTGGTAACCACCATTCTGCTACTTTTACAAGTTCAGCTTTTTTAGATTTCATATATAAGGGATATCATGCAGTATTTGTCTTCTCCATGAGATATATCTTACTTAGCATAATGTTGTTTTTAAGATTTTTATTTATTTGTCAGAGAGAGAGAGAGCACAAGTAGACAGCCATAAAGCCCATCCATGTTATAAACCTGAGACCATTTGTTAATTCCCTAAACATTCCCTCCTTATGTGTAAAAATTTTGCATACAAAGAAACTCTAGAAATGTTGAAACCAGAGCAGCTTTATTAGGGTGTAATTTACATTATGTACAATTTACCTATTTAAAGTGTAGAACTCACCATGTGCACTTTCCAGTTTACAAAGCTACTTCATCAAAAGAGAAATAGCTTAAGCACTCTCAAGAAGGTGTGCTCTGACCAGTGTGTGTCCAGGACCCTTTAGCACATCTGCATCTGATGGAGGTGGCTTCTGTTATTAGTAAGAGTAACTTTTAAGATAATTATTGCCTTTTGCTGATGCCAAGCTTTCCACTCAGTTGTCTGATCATAATTGGGCTCTCAGATCTCTAAATGGATCTCCCTGCAAGAAACAAATAGGAATGTGCTGGCAAATATAAAATGAACTACCTAACCTGTGTATTACATTTTAACTTGAAAAATGGTAAATGGGCATCCTGATTTATTTTTCCTCTTTTTCATAAGATTATTTAAATTAAGTACATTCTAGAGAAAATGACTTCACATCCAGTAAACTTTAAAAAAGAAAAAGGACGGGATGCCTGGGTGGCTCAGTTGGTTAAGCAGCTGCCTTCGGCTCAGGTCATGATCCCAGCGTCCTGGGATAGAGTCCCACATCAGGCTCCTTGCTCGGCAGGGAGTCTCCTTCTCCTTCTGCCTGCCTCTCTGTCTGCCTGTGCTCGTTCGTTCTCTCTCCCTCTGTCTCTGACAAATAAATAAAATCTTAAAAAAAAAAAAAGAAAAAAAACCCCAGCCTTTGATCCTTCCACCAAATTGTGTATTGGAGTCTCTGGATAGGTGTAGTTCAAAAGCCTCCCTAGGTGATTCTGATAATGAAGGCAATTACCAATACCCTGGCACTATGATAACACATGCCAGTACAAGGACATCTGAATTGGAAATGGAATGTTCCTGCAACAAAAATCTAATTTGTGTGGCATGAGTGGGATGAGTAGCTATGACATGGATTTAGAGATTGGAAAGATGAACTATCTTATATATGATATAAAATACTTGATTAAGTATCACCTGCTATAACTTGGAAGGTGGACCATGTGCCTAAAGAGCTTGTTATAGGAAAAGATTTTGGAAAACAGTATGTTAGTGGACTATTATTGGCTGTATTTGCCAAGAGATGAATTTGCATAAGAATTGGGCAATTTATAAGCCAAAGTAAAAGGGAACCACATCCAGAAACTTAAGAGCCCTGAGAATGAAGCCTGCTACTGCTTCTAAACCTAGACAGTGACATGGACTAGATTATTATCGTTCACTACCCTCACCTAAGATAATTGGCATTTAGGTTTTTGGCCACATCACTTATTCTGGAAAATCCTAAGTGAGGGGAAATGTTATCTGCCACTTCTGAACCACTGTGTGCTTCCCCTATTGTTCTATTTCATCTGTCCTGAGACCAAAATGGTCAGTTCAGGATTACTCATTCAACCCAGAATTTCAATGAAGAGGACATGGAGCAGTCAGCCTACAAATGGCATGTAATGTGAGTGAAAAACCTTTGTTGTAAATCACTAAGTTTTGGGGATTATTTGTTGCTGCTTTGCAAGTCTAGCCAAAGTTAAGACCAACGAGAGGACTAAAATTAAGCATTATAGGCTCAGCAACACTCAACTGAATAGGCTCAGCAACACTCAACTGAATAAAATGTCCCAAAGCCACGATCAAATACATGTGGCTTCCCAACTGTTGTTCCAGAGACCTTCCAGGTAGGCACCCTTAAATTGAGAAAAAGAATGGGGACATGGAAGCTGAAAAATAAAACAGATTGAAAATTACTTCAACAGAGAATTTTGATGCTGGCACATGGAACCAAATAGAAGCAAATACATCAGAAGCCTGCTTAGTTTTGAGAAAATTGGCAAAGATACTATGACCTTTCCACTCTGCATGAGTGTAAGGTCTTGATCCTGCTTCTTGTTCAGTATTTGGGGAATCTTAACAACTTGATTTTCAGTTGCCTCTTTTATAAAGTAAGAATGAGTAAGGCTGTGATAATTAAGATAAACTTAAAGCATTGTGCCCACAATGTCTGGCATCCATTAGAATCCGGTCAGTGTTTGTTTTAATATGTAGCCTGTAGTTCTTTTATGAATGCTCCTAATTTTGTTAACATGTTAAGGTAACACAATTAGTTTCTTTTAAAAAATCTCGTTTCTAGATTCAATTGCTTCATAAGAACAATGTCAGAACAAAGATACTTCTCTGTCTATGCAATTTTGTGTATATCTCAAGGAAAAGCTTTACAATCTGGGAATTTTTCTTTCTTTAAAACTTAATTAAGAATTTTTCAGTTAGAGATAAAGAAGTTAGGGTATGTTTGGAAAAAGAGAGAAAAGGATTTGAAGAAATAATAGATACAGATTTGTGAGCCTCTTAAAAACTCTGAAGAAAATGATGATTCTGCAGTTTTCGTTCTTTTGGAGTTAAAATAATGTAGTCTTAAGTAACTATATCACAACCTCTTCAGTGTTCTTTGGCATAAGAATGTATAAACCCAAGATTATAGCCTTGGACTTAATATATAAATCCTGCTTTATATATTGTTTTTTCTAAAACAGTCCTACATTTCTAAAATTAATTTTAGTTGGAAATTTTTAGAAATTACAGGTTTCCAAACACACATTATGATTTAAATACAAAATTATGGTATTATTTAAAAACTTATGTACCGGAGGTGGTCAGATGTCAGTTTGATATTGAAGCAGTCTGATTTAGGAAATTGAGGGAACATACTAACATTGTTCTTCTGAGGTAGATTGAATATTTTTACCCTACCAAAATCATTAAAGGACTGGAATTTTAGTGTCTTTATTTGGATGATTTTTATATTGTTAAATATAAGTGATAAAAGTTCATGTCTGTAACTGTTACTATAGAAAGCTGAATAAAAATAATTTTAAAACTTCTGTATCATCTCTGTGTATTTGATAGATTATCTAAAATATCTTTTTTCTTTTCCAAGTTCTACTCAGTGAATGTAGATTACAGCAAACTGAAGAAAGAAGGTCCAGACTTCTAAAAGAAATGTTTCACTATAAAGCTGCTTAGAATGAAGGTCTTCCAGAAGCCATCCGCACAATTTACCACTTATCCAGGAAATATTTCCCCTCTAAATGCACGAAATCATGTTGGTGTATTGTGTTGGGGTTTACACTGAATAATAAATACCTGAAACTTGATGTGTGTCACTATTTAATGCTGAAAATCTGCTCTGAACTTCATAAGTAGGGTATAGGAATAAACTTAGAATTTAAGGAATTTCTTGAATTTCCATCTATTTGTATAATTTGAAAATAAGACTTTAAGCTGCTCAAAACACTTTTTTTATATAGGACACTGGTAACTTCACTAGAGTGTATTTAACAACTGAAGCTGAAGCTGTAAATTATGCAAAGATTGGGAAGAGTATTCAGGTGTCTTTGGCATTGGCAAAGTGGAAAACTTTGGATTTCTGCTACTGACTGATGTCCAAGTATTCTGTTATTAATGATTTTTACTATGGCATACTTTATACTGAAGATTTTTAAGGTTGTCAGGGATTGTAGTTGGATCTCAGTCCAACTGAGATCATTGAGCTAGTAACCATTATGCTTTTACTGTGCTGATTTAATCGCTTAGCAGACTGTTTTGTCAGTTCCTTATCTTAATGAGGTCACCAAGCAAAGCTGCATTTAAGTAATGATGTCTTGGCTTAGTTATACATACATATACACATACTCTATGTGGAAATATCTATGGTCACTCAGTGTCTCCATGTGGATCTATAATGGGTATCTTAAATTTAAAATGTCCAGTTCTGAATTTGTGAACCTCTCAGACCCCACATCTACAATTTTCAGTCATACCAGTTTATAGGAACACTATCCTTGACAGTTAAGGCCAGAATCCTTGGAGTCTTCATTTACTTTTTTTTTTTTTTAATACCCCAGTATATCAGTAAGTCATGTTTGCTCTGCCTTCAAAGTATACCCAGAATCTCACTGTTTTCAACATATAATTTCCTCCACTGTCTCCGTGGTTCTAAGTCATTGTCAGCTAACCTGTTATTAAAATAACCTCTTATTTGTCTGGTTCTGAACAGGGCAACCTAAGTAATCTTTAACATATGTCGGAATATGACATTGTTTTGCTAAAAGCCCACCACCACCTTCCCATTTTATTCAAAAGCTAGATATTTTAACTTTCTGACTCCACTTTCTATTATTTTCTACTTTGCTCACACCTCCAAGTGGGTTTCCTCGGTTTTCCACCTCAGTGCATATTCCTGCCTCAGGTATTTGATCTCTGGTTTAGAATTCTCTTCCCCAAATACTGGCATGGCTTGCTTTCTCACTTTTCTAGTCTTTCTCTGATGTTACTTTTCAGTGAGGCCTTCCCTGTCCAAAATTTTGCAGCCTGCTTCACCATCCTCACTTTCTTTACACGTACTTATTACTGTCCTAGTATGTAATTACCTTACTTATTTTGTTTGAAATATTTTCCCTCACTAAAATTTAAGCTCCATGAGGACAAATATTTTTTGTTCGTTTGTTGTATACATAACACGTGCACTGGTACCCAACACATAGTTGGTGTTCAATAAATAACTTGTTAAATGGGTATTTAAATAAAGAGCCAGTTCATAAAGCATCTAGAACAGAGTAGGACAGTATCTAGTCCTAAATGGGTACAGGTGACTCTTAATGGAGGCAGACAGAATTGCAGATGGTGAAACACCTTTTACAAAAGCACTCAGCTATATTCCCTTGTCACTTGCACCCAGTTGATCTTTTTTCCCCAGCTGATAATTTTAATAGGTTTTCAAAATTTTCAACTAGAACATTATGTTTGTATTATAAAATAGTATCTACAGTTCTTGAGTTTGAAGGTTATTTTCTTTCACAAATTACCATCAGGATGAATATAAATGAAGAAAAGTATAGGCACAAAACCAGATCCTCTTTATTAAAAAAATCCTTGAGTTCCCAATACCATAGCCCTTGCCAAAACTCCCATTTTCTTGTTTCCCTTTTGTTTCTAGTTGTAAAAGCAGTGCATGCTCAGTGCAGTTAAAATAATTCACAGAAAATATATATCTAAGACTTGTTTTTTGTGGTGTAGAGGATATGTTAGGTGTTATTTTGTAACTACTTTTTAAAAAAATGCTCAAATATAGCATCCAGAAATGTCATTATTTTAACAAATAACAGTTAAGCAAACACCATGTATGTTAATGAATATTTAAATGCAGTAATGAAATAATATATATTATGCATATTAATTATATGTATGTTTACTACACTTTAACATTTCCCATTGTACCAGTTTGCCCCTTTCCTCTGAGGTGGTTGGTAGAATTCATTTTTGGAGGAAATCTCCACTTGGTTGTGTAGAAGGCAATGAAACTGAGAAAGGGTTATAAGAGGGCATCTTGTAACAGGATGCATCTAACACAGATAACATTCAGCTAGGTACCACACTAAGCTCCTTACCTGTGTTCATTTATTACTAATTACAACATTGTATGACAGACTTTTTACTCCTTCCCCACCCTTTTTTTGACAAGGAAATCAAGGCATAAAAATATGCCCAAGATCAAACATGATTAGGAAGTAAGTGGTGGAGTCATAATTTGAATCCAAGGAATTTAACCTAAGAGTTCATTCTCTGAACTCTCTAGACTTGTCTCAGGATTGTCTGTAGAATTAAATGAGATAATATATGTAAGAAGTTTAGTGTATTTCCTGGCAGGATAAGCATATAAGTTATAAGCTATTGTAATTATAAACCCTGGAGTTTATTTCTTCCTCTCCTTCCATGAGAAACTTTAATGAGAAACTTCTAAAAGCCATATTATATAAAACTTAAAATCACTATTTAGTAAAAGCTTATCCAACTACCAATAATCTGATGAAGAGATCCTCTATTATAAATATAATTGATTTCAACATGTGGGCAAAGTGGGCCACCTTTTACACCACAGTCGATAGACTTAAGAAGTCGTGTGATTTATGTTTCTCAACTAGGTTTGCTAAAGCATTGCCTACCCACATAGCATACCATAATAATGTTCTATCTTCTCTAGTTTGCATTATGACTCAGTGAATTAAAATCTTGATATGCAGGTCATTTCTTCTAGGTTGAAAATGATACTGAATTAATCCATGACTGATACTGAAAGAATTCTTTGATGTTATATGAATGACAAATAGCATCTGAAAAAATCCTTAGGTCTCTTCCCTGTTACTGGTTTGTTTATTTATTTTTTTAATCTTAAAAGGCAACAGCTGGGACGCCTGGGTGCCTCAGTTGGTTAAGCAGCTGCCTTCGGCTGAGGTCATGATCCCAGCGTCCTGGGATCGAGTCCCACATCGGGCTCCTTGCTTGGCAGGGAGCCTGCTTCTCCCTCTGCCTCTGCCTGCCACTCTGTCTGCCTGTGCTCTCTCTCTCTCTCTCTCTCTCTCTAACAAATAAATAAATAAAAATCTTAAAAAAAAAAAAAAAGAAAAAAAGAGCATGAGATTTGGAATATATGTAACTTGATTTTAGTTTTGTCTACCTTAAAGAACCAAAAAGAAATACAAGAGATGAAAACATTGTAACAAATGAAGAATGCCTTCAATGGGCTCTATATAGACTGGATGTAGCTGAGAAAAAGTCTCTGGGCAAGAGAATATATCAGAATCCTTGAAAACTGAAAAACAAAATGAGCAGAGGGTGGTGGGAAAAAAAGGAACACTATCCAAGGACTGTGGGACAACTATAAAAGGTGTAACATACATGTAATGGAAATATAAGAAGGAGAAGAAAGAAAGGGACAGAAGGAATATTTGAAACAATAACGACTGAGAATTTGCTAAAATTAATGTCAAAACAGATCACAGATCTGATCCAGGAAGCTCAAGAACACCTGGCAGATAAATTCAAAACAAAACAAAATGAAAAACTACACATAGACATATTATTTTCAAATTATAGAAAATCAACTTCAAATTTAAAAAATCCTGAAAGAAGCCAGAGAAACAAACAAATATGTTAAGAAAGGAGAGGAAAAAAACCAAAACAATAAAAAGCAGAAAAAGTAGAAGATAAATATAGGAACAAAGAACAAGGACAACAAATAGAAAACAATGACAAATATATAATATTTATTCCGAATATATCAATAATCACCTTGAATGACAATGATCTAAATATACCAATTAAAAGAGATGTTAGAGTGGATCAAAAAACAAGACCCAGCAATAAGTTGTTTATAGGAAACTCATTTAAATAGAAAGACAAATAGACTAAAAGTAAATGGATGGAGAAAAGTACACCATGCTAACACTAATCTAAAGAAAGCAGAAGTAGTTGTAATAATTTCAAAGAGTGTACATATGAAAGCAAAGAAGATTAGGGATAAAGAGGGTGTTACATAATGATACTGGGGTCAGTTCTTTCTTTTTTTTTTCAAACAGTTTTTTTTTTTTTTTTTAAGATTTTATTTATTTATTTGACAGATAGAGATCACAAGTAGGCAGACAGAGAGAGGGGGGAAGCAGGCTCCCTGCCTAGCAGAGAGCCCGATGAAGGGCTCGATCCCAGGACCCTAAGACCATGACCTGAGCCGAAGGCAGAGTCTTAACCCACTGAGCCACCCAGGTGCCCCAATGGGGTCAGTTCTATAAGAAGACATAGTAATTCTTAACGTGTGTGTACCTAATAATAGAGTGTCAAACTATATGAGGCAAAATGTGATAGAACTGCAAGGAGAAATAGATAAATCCATCATCATAGTAGGAGACTTCAACACCCCTCAGTTCTTCACTTGAGAAACACAATTTGTTAAAACTCACAGGAAAGAAATAGACAATCTTAATAGGCCTATATTTATAAAAGAAATTGAGTCAACTATGACCAACTGTCAAAAACAGAAAGCACCAGACCCAGATGTTCAATGGCAAATTTCACCAAACATTTAGGGAAGATATACCAATTCTCTGTACTCTCTTTGGAAGTCCTAGCTAAAGACAAGCATATTGTTTTATATTTTAAGACAAAGTATACCAATTGGGAAGGAAGAAATAAATTGTCCTTGTTCACAGATGACATGATCACCTATGCAGAAAATATAAAAGAATTCGCCAAAAACTCTGTAACTAATAAGTGACTATAGCAAGGTTGCAGAATACAGGATTAATATACAAAAGTCAATCATTTGGGCCACCTGGCTGGCTCAGTTGGAAGAGCATGCAACTCTGAATTTCGGGGTTGTAAGTGTCAGCCCCATGTTGGGGCTAAAAAAATAAACTGGAAAAAAGTATTAAAAAATGTCAATCATTTTCCTGTATGCCAGCAATAAAAAATGGAATTTGAAATTAAAAACAATACATTGGCATTCAAAATAAGAGAAATACTTAGATATAAACCTAACTATATATGTGTGTGTGTTGTGTGTGTGTGTGTGTGTCAGAGAGAGAGAGAGAGATATCTATATGAGAAAAACTATAAACTGATGATAAATAAATAAATAAATACATAAATAAATAAAGAGAGAGTTATTCCATGTTCAAAGCTGGAAAACTTAATATTTTCAAAATGTCAGTTGTTCCCAACTTGATTTATAGATTCAATGAAATTCCAATAAAAAATCTTGGTAGGTTATTTTGTTGGTATCAACAAAATGATTCTGAATTTTATATGGAGAGGCAAAGGATTCAGAAAAACCAAGATGATACTGAAGGAGAAAAAGTTGGAAGACTGACAGTACCCAATTTCAAGACTTACTATAAAGCTATAGTAATCAAGGTGTGTTGTCACTGGCAAAAGAAGACACAAATAGATGAATGGAACAGGATAGAAATCACCCCCCCCCCCCCCCCCCCCAATGGTTCAGGAAGTTTAGAAAACAGTTTGGTGGATTTCTTACAAAACTAAACATGCTCCTGGTATTTACTTAAAGGAGTTGAAAACTTGTGCCCACACAAAAACTGAACATGATCTTTATAGCAACTTTATATGTATTTGCCAAAATTTGGAAGCAGCCAAGTTGTCCTTTAGTAGGCGAGTGGATAAATAAACTGTTACATTAGGCAGTTGAATATTATTCAGCACTAAAAATAAAGGAACTATCAAGCCATGAAAAGAACAGATGGGGGCCTTAAATACATATTTACTAAGTGAAAGAAGTCAATATAAAAAGGCTATATATACGGCATGATTCTGACTATGTGACCTTCTAGAAAAATCAAAACTATGAAGACAGTAAAAAGTTCAGTGGTGCCAGGGGGTGGGGATGATGGCAATGGTGAGGAAGTGATGAATAAGTGGAACACAGGATTTTTAAGGCACTGAAAATACTCTGCATAATACTATAATGATGGACACATGTCATTATACATTTGTCCAGTCCCGTAGAAAGAACACCACCAGGAGTGAACCATGATGATTGGGATGAGTCAGTGTAGGTTTATCAGTTATAACAATGAAACACTGTGGTCAGGGATGTTGATAGTGGAGGAGTTTATGCATGTGTAGGGACAGGGTGCATTTAGGAAATTTCTGAATCTTCCCCTTAATTTTGCTGTGAGCCTAAAACTGCTCTATTTGAGAGAGAGAGAGAGAGAGAGACGAAGAAGAAGTAGAAGAAAGGAAGGTTTAAAAAAAATCCAGAATGTGATTTTCAGCCTAGATTCTTTCCCCACTTGGACCTTTCATAATACATGGCCATAGATTTAATATTTAATATTTATGATGGCTACCAAAACTCTATGCATAAATCTACTTCCCCATTTCACACATCTTGTGTGCAAAACTGAGGTTTCCTGTGTATCCTTAAGAACAGCATCTATATTTATTTTGCTCATCATTGTATCCTCAAGGCCTGTATGTATCTCTACTTAATAGGCCCACAAATATTCATTGATTGAGTATATAGAACATAATGTGATTGCCAAAGCTTTTGATTTATAGACATTTTCTCTGTGACTGTATAACTTAATTTGTAGATGGTAGTTGAATTTTGAATGAATGTTTGGAAGCAAAAGCTCAAGTGCTTATAGGTTATTTAGATGAAAATAAAATGCATTAAAATTTTTTTTATATAAGGCTGAAGGGATCACATATAAAACAGCAATGAAATAATGGTTGAAAAACGCTAATTACTGACAGTTGTTTACTAGTAGACACCTTATATGACATTTCTAGATGGAAGCTATTAACTTGAATTACTCTAGAAAAATAATGTATATAGGCATTTGTAGTTTATCATTATAATATGGTGATATGCCCCCCTTTTTTACTAGAATCCCACAGTGCCTAACAGTCATGAATAAATTTATAGGCTTGTTTTTCATATTGAAGGAAAATGACTATGAGCATAAATGTCCTCTTCTTTTAGTTTCCCTACTCCAGGCATATAAAACAAAGGACCTAGTGGATAATGAGAATAAATTACTCCATGGATGAGCAGAACTAGATGACTATTATCAATTTTTAGGTCAATAAACAAACAAAAAGATCATATTACTGGCCAATATTGGGACAAAAATAATTTTAATCTTAGTTTTGAACTTCACTTGTCAAATAAGTATAATTTTTGAATTCCAGAAAATGTTGGCAGGAGAAGAAATGAGTATGGTATTTGCAGGCATGTAAACATGTAGACTTGATTACTGATCATAAACAATTGCAAGAATTACAGCATTATTTATTTATTAGAGTGCAGTGAGATTTAGTTCGCTGGAAAGAAAACAGAAAGACATTTTAGCTAATTTGTAATGTTTCTTTTTTTTTAATGTTTTATTTATTTGACAGAGAGATCACAAGCAGGCAGAGAGGCAGGCAGAGAGAGAGGGGATCGATGCGGGGCTCCATCCCAGGACCCTGAGATCATGACCTGAGCGGAAGGTAGAGGCTTAACCCACTGAGCCACCCAGGCGCCTCTGTAATGCTTCTTAAGAGCACAAACCTAATAAAATATTGTGTTAAGAAAGAAATGCTTAGAAAGCAAAGTACATGGAGAAATATTGAATAATCAGACTGCTAAGATAAAAAAATAAAGCTTCAGAATTAGGGGATTAATTTTACTTTTGCTTTTGTTAATGGAGAGTGAGAGGAGATCAGAGGCTCATGTTTGAATATGCAAGCCTATTTGCTTGGGCTACCTCATTTTTTATCCTCCCATCAGTCTTATTGGCCTGCTTTATTTTACTTACTTTCATATAGGGAAAATGAAGTTCAGAGAGGCTGGTTGAATAAGCGATTTTAAAGTTACACTACTAGTTTATAGGAACAGATGTTTGAATCCAAATCTACATACCTCCAAGGTCTATTTTTTTCTACTATACCGTATCTCTTCTTTGGTAAGAATCTCTCTACTTCCAGCTATGCCTGTCAGGGTAGCACATGAAAAGCGTCAGTAATTTTGAGTCCTAAAGCCATTTGCAAAATGATCTGGCTTTACAAAACTGCAAACCTGGTGGGAGTGGCTCAATCTTGCCTTTACTGTAACTTGCTCTTTTCATTGCTTTTGGGCTATTTTTATTCCTATTTTAACAGATGAAGAAATGGGTATTGCAGTTAAGTAAATTACCTGTGGTTACATAGACACAAATTGCCAAAGTGGGATTTGAAACCAGGAAGGGTAATTCCAGAGTGCATATGCTTAACCACTGTGCAAAAATGTCAGGCCTCATGGAGGAGGAAATATAATCCTTCCTCCTTGCTACAGGTTTCATTATCTTCTGGTGATTTATACTGTTTGTGGAAAAGTAGCTAGGGATAACTGTATGAGTAGCAGAGGAGGACAGAGGGAAGGGAACTCAAATTATTTAATTATTATACAATTATCTCTAATTATTGATTGTTTTTTTAAATATTTTATTTATTTATTTGATAGACAGATCACAAGTAGGCAGAGAGGCAGGCAGAGAGAGAGGAAGGGAGAGAACCCGATGCGGGGGTCAATCAGGTCATGCGATCATGACCTGAGCCGAAGGCAGAGGCTTTAACCCACTGAGCCACCCAGGCGCCCCAGTTATTGATTATTTTATGGTTTATATCCGCTCTTGGTATATGTTGTGGGAAACAGGAACACAAAAGGTATATTTGGACAGTGATAAATAGGGACATAAGGTAAAAGGTTTATAGCATAAGGTATGTAAGCTGATAGTAAGAGATGAGACTGAAATTGTTGAGGACAGATCAAGAAAGGAAGGCAACACAAGATGAATTTTACATGGTACTTGGAGAGGTGCATTTTTTTCAAGGTTTATTTATTTATTTGAGAGAGAGAGAAGGAGCTTACACAAGTGGGGGTAGGGCCAAAGGAAAGAGAGAGAGAAAGAGAATCTCCAAGCCGACTCCCTGCTGAGTGGGGAGCCTGATGTGGGGCTCAATCCCAGGACCCTGAGATTGTGATCTGCGCTGAAATCAAGAGTTGGATGCTCAACTGACTGAGCCACCCAGGCACTCCAGAGAGGAGCATTTATGATAGACACAATCATTATGGTAGATAGAAGTTACCTTTAAGAGATTAATCTGGTATAGATTGTATATGGTGAGTTGGAAAGAAAAGACATTGGAATTTGGAAGTCCAACTGGAAGGCTATTTGAACCTATTAGGGGAATATTGTTAAAACAGATAAATCTCCTGTATTAGTTAGGCTGCCATAAAAAATACCATAGATTGGGTGGCTTAAACAACAGAAATTTATTTTCTCACAGTTCTGAAGGCTGGAAATTCCAAGATTAAGGTGCCTATGTGGTTAAGTTTCGGGTGAGAACACTTATCTTAGTTTATAGCCTTCTCTCTATGTCATCACATGACAGAGAGAGTGAGAAAGAGCACTCAGGTTGTCTGTTTTTATGAGGGTATTAGTGTCATCATGAAGGTACCACCCTTATGACCTCATCCAAACTTACTTACCTCCCAAAGACCCCATCTCAAATGCCATTGCATTGGTATTTAGGGATTTAACATTTGAGGGAACATAAACATTCAGTCCATAACATCCCAGACCTTCATGGCTTAACACAATAGAATTTAGTGAGGCCCAACACAGGCATTCATTGACAGAAGATTTTAATATGTTTCATATTCCAGGACATTTCTGTGTGTGATTCTGTCCTTTTATAGCACCTTGGAGAAATCTGCATTTATTTGGCGTATGGGTAAAGACAATGAGAATCATACATGGGAAGTTTTATAGGACATGCCTGGAAGAGGCTTATATCACTTCTGTCACACTCCTTATACAGTAACTCTTTCATATATCAATAACTAATTCCAAGGGAGATGGACTGGACAGTGTACTTTAGCTGTATCAGTCAAGATGGGTTAGGTTTTGCTATTGTAAAAAGCAACACCAAAAACTTAATTAACTTCACTAGCAAAAGTTTATTATTCATTCATAGATCATTTCCAAAACAGGTCAGTGAGGAAGCTCTGCTTTTCAAAGTCACTCTGTATCCTAAGCTAATGAAGACCTTATTTCTTAGGCTACTCTTCTGATGACTAAAAATTTGACTCATCCCCCTTCTCTTAAGCAGAAGTGGTCACCTCCTAATTTGTATCTAGATACAGAATTAACCTCAAACTTGAGATTGATTTCTGGGTGATACATAATAGTTTCTACATCAGGGAATACTGTGGGGTAATTTCTAAATTAAGTCTGGATATAGCTCATCTTTTTTTTTTTTTAAAGATTGTATTTATTTATTTGACAGAGAGAGATCACAAGTAGGCAGAGAGTCAGGCAGAGAGAGAGAGGGGGAAACAGGCTTCCTGCTGAGCAGAGAACCTGATGCGGGACTCAATCCCAGGACCTTGAGATCATGACCCAAGCCAAAGGCAGTGGCTTAATCCACTGAGCCACCCAGGCACCCCATGGATATAGCTCATCCTGATTCAGGGAAACTTGAAGGGGGCACCTGACTGGTTCATTTGGAAGAGGATGTGACTTTTGATCTTGGGGCCTTGAGTTTGAGCCCCATGTTGGGTGTAGAGATTACTAAAAAAAAATAAATAAAATATAAAAAATAGATTTGAGAACTACAAGACAAACTATATATAACTCACATACTCAATATACAGTGGTAGATGAGGCACAAATTAACCACAATAAACATTCCCATTCAGAGGAAGAATGGGAACACACAGTAGTCTCTGGTCCATTAACATTCTGAAATCTCTCTATGTCATGAGGGTCCCCAAACCTAAGGGTAAAGAATGTTCCCTGATTGGGTCAGTTCTATTTTCTAGGAGGTGCTACACTGTCCATTATTCTCTATGACTCCCAGGCCTTACCTTTTGAAGATTCTTCCCATCCACTATTCCTCTTAGTCTCACCTAAAGTGAACATTGTAGAATGTCCTCCTTGGAGACTGAATAGTTTTTGTTCAATCTGCTTCTTGTCCAAGGAAGGTTGGAGGCCAAGGGTCATGCTAAGTCTTAAGCAGTCATAGACATTTCTAGTTTAGACTTGTGTTTTTTTGAAAGGAAAAGGTTCTTGTAAACTTAATAGGCATTTAATCTGATTTACTACTTTTATGTACCAATGGCACACCCATAGTTCTTTTCTAGACACATGTAGGTTTACTATATGACTTTTCTTTTTCATCCCCATCTGCTCTCTGTCTTTCTGTTTCTCTCACTTTCATCATTCTCTCTTGGTATCTCAGCTTGCTTGGAGTGCCTTGGATTTATCAGACTTCATTAGCAGAACACACACTTGAAATTTATTTTTCCTGGGTCATTTTAACCTATTGAAAACATATGATGGGTATCCGCTCAATTTATTCACAAACCTCAAGTTTGATCTCTGCTAGAAGACTGAGTTTTACTTGGTTTTTCTTGCTCAAAGATCTCTGTTTTATCTTTAACTCTTTGGGTTTGAGGAGTTACCTCTTCCAACTGTAAATCCAGCTGTAAATTACCAAATTCAGGCTTATATTCCTGCTTGTTACCAGCCAGTTCTTTTTAGGACCTTCTCATTTTCTTGTAATGCCTCATGGAATGTAGGCAACACCACTTAAAACATGCTACTAAACTTCTCTTTCCAACCTTTCCCTTATGGCCACAAGTCCATTAGTTATATAATCTTCCATCTAAGTTATTGCAGATGGCAGATCTATCAAATGCTTTGCCATGACAGCAGTATTGGAAAATCATATTTTCACCAGCTGAAAAGAGTTTCCTCACGGTTTCCTGTTGTCTGAATACAATGCCACATTTGATTTTGTTGACTGGCAAGTACTAATTTAGCATTTTTTCAGAATAAGCCAGATACAGAGTAAAAATATCCTAAATCTCAGTGATTTACCAAACCAAATTTATTTTTCTTTCATTCTACATTCCTGGTGTGGGTTTGACAAGAGGTTCTGTTCATAATAGACACGGCGGAATCAAGGCTAGTAGAGGTTTCATCTAAAAACCACTTTGTTCCAAAAATCATAGGGTGACAAAGCCATTCTGTGTTGTCTAGGTGTTTCCCAGATCTAGCTCTGAAAACCCAGCTTCCTAAGAACTCCCATTAATCCCTGTTTAGCCAGATCAATTTGCCTGAGACTGTTCTGATTGTAAATCTGGAAGTCCTATGCCCCAGGAATGCCCTCAGTTCTGGGAAAATTGGGATGGTTGGTCACCCCATGCAATCATTGCAGCACTGGGAAGAAATGTTGCTGTTAAGGCATCAGCTCAAGAACCACACCTGTTACCTTTCCTTCCTCTCACTGGCCAATGCAAGCCAGATGTCATTGTCTAAAATCAGAGTGGGCAGAGAAGAACAATGTAACATGTGTAGGTAAGGCAGAAATATTTAGTGAGCAGCACAAAGAACTACCACACCAGCTCTGTACTCAGTAAGAAGACAAAATGGTTTGATAAGCAGCTGGTTAGACCAGAGCATATAAAAGAAACTGTGGTAGCTTATGTCACTAAAACTTATGAAAAGTTGCACAAATAAAAGCAATATAAAAGTGGCAAAAACAGATGTTTAGAAGGTGATCCAGAAAATAAATCAGATCTAGAAGATAAGAAGATCTGCTTTTGAACTAGAAATTTGAATTTGGTTTTAATGTATATGTGCGGATGATGGTGCATATAATACATGTAGAATTTTAAGATCAGTTACACTCTGAGGGTGAAATTTTGGAGAAATTACAGGCAATGGATACAAATCAGCCCCTTGTACAGACTACTCTTTCTGAGTTCAACAAATGTGAAATGAACTTTAAGTATTTCCAAGTCTATTAATTACTAGAGCTTAGGTTCAGAATAGTAGTCAATCATTTATTCCTGTATTAATTTACTCAACAAATATTTATTGAGGGACAAACAGTGATAGGGACTAAGAATGTAGACATATAACTGCCTTCTTACTGGGGGAGATAGGTAAGCAGGTACATATGTTATAGATTGTGATAATTATTGTGGGGAAATAAACAGGATGATAAGATGGAGAACTAAAAGGGCCAAGAAGAGGTAGGAAGCATTTTGAATCAGGACATAAAGAAAATTCTCTGTGAGGAAGGATATCATATAGCTGAAACCTGAAGGGTAGGCAAGAGCTGGCCAACGGAATAGCTGCTGGAATAGCTCTATAGCCATAAGTGTTAATAAGTGCAAAGGTTGGGGTGCCTGGGTGGCTCAGTGGGTTAAAGCCTCTGGCTTTGGCTCAGGTCATGATCCCAGGGTCCTGGGATTGAGCACCACATGGGGCTCTCTGCTCGGCGGGGAGCCTGCTTCCCTTCCTTCTCTCTCTGCCTGCCTCTCTGCCTGCTTGTGATCTCTGTCAAATGAATAAATAAAATCTTTAAAAAATAAAAAAATAAAAAAAAGTGCAAAGGCACGAGCCTTGAAAGAAGAGCCACATGAAGCCTACATGGCTAGAGTGTGGTCATTGGAAAACTGGTACCAAAAAACGTGGGAGAGGAGGTAGGAGCCAGGCTAGAGTAAGGAGACTGGACTTTATTCTGACAATAGAAAGATTTTTATTCAGTAAGTGATATGATCTGTTTTTTGTTTGTTTATTTGTTTTACAAAGAACAGTCTGATTTCTGTTTGAATAATGACTGGAAGAGGCAAGAGTAAAGGCAGGGAGCTAACTGGGGGCCACTTTTAACAATCTTGATGAGATAAAATTACCTTTGGATTCAGGCGGTGGCAGTGGGGGTTGAGAGAAGAGGATGAATTTTAGATATAATGTGGAATGAGCAGAAAAGGACTTGATGGATGGAAGGGGGGGAAAAAAGAGAAGGATTAAGACTGACTCCTTAGTTTTCAGTTAGAGCAACTGAACGAGAGGATGTACCCTTTACCAACCTATGAATCAATTAGAAAGAAACAAGATCTGTGGGAAAAATCAAGATTTCTGTTTGGATTGACAGTTTGATATATTTGTTGGATGTCCAAGTGGGTTAGTAAGCATTTGGGTACATGGGTCTGGAGACCTGGAGAGAAGGCATTTATGAGATGTCAGCATATTAATGGTATATAAAGCTAGGGTAGTGGTTAAGAATGTGTAGGGAGAGCATGCAGATACAGAAGAGAAAAGATCCTGGACATATCTGGAAGGACTCCAACATTTAGAGATTTTATAGAGAAGGAGGAAAAGGAAAGGAGACTGAGAAGATGAGCTCAGATAGTCTAGTGTAATAGGCAGCAAATGAAGGGACTGTTTCAAGAAGGCAGTGTGGTGGTGAATTATGCTATTGCTGCTGAAAAGTTCAATAAGACATAAGACAAAAGTTCAATAAGACATAATAAGGACAGAAAATAGCCACCACATTTGGTAACATGCAGATTGCCACATGAGCAATCTCTATGGAATAGATTGAGAAATGAGTAGAAAATGAGGAAATGGAGATAGTGAGTACAGATAAATATCTCCAGACATAAACTAATCATATTAAATATAAACAGCTGTATCATAATTAAGTGGCAGCTTAATATACTAGAGTAAATGGAAAATTTACCAGTTCATAATTATATTACTTATCTCTAGATGGAAATTAATTAACAGAAGGTGATGGTGAGTATAGAACCTACAAAGAGGAGACCACAGGCCAGAAATCGAGTAGTTAATCCAACAGGCTCAAAGGGAGAGTGACCGTGAACCTGGAGGGAAGAACTGTTTTTATGATCACAGAGTTGACTCAATGAAGAGCAAGGAGAATTATTCAGACTTCATTATTTTGTAAGCAAAAATCTCCTCAAGACTATGTTTCTTCACTTTTTCTTACCTTCTCACTAATAATTAATTATCTCCAAATAGCCTGATACCAGAGAGAAGGGAAAAAGAAACAGAGAGGAGTTTTGATGGAAGGCTACAGATGGAAGGATTTATTTTGGAGATAAGAGGTTTTTGTTTTCTTCCTAAGAGTCAAGTAGAGAATATAGTATGTAATTGGACACAGCAAAACATGTAACCAAGTGTGGAACTTCTCTACAATGGTGTTATTAGTCAGTTCAGGCTGCCATAAGAGAGTACCACAGACTGGGTGATTGAAATAGAGAAATTTATTTTCTCACAGTTCTGGAGGCTAGAAATCCAAGATGAAGATGCTGGCAAATTCAGTTTCTGGTGAGAACTCTTTTCCTGATTTGCAGACTGCCAGTGTCTCCCTTTGTCATTACATGACCTTTTTCTGTGCATGTATTTTTAGAGAGATCAATGATGTGTCCTCCTCTTCTTACAAGGGCATCAGTCCTGTCAGATCAAGACCCCATCCTTATGATCTTATTGAACCTTAATTACTTCTCAAAAGGCCCAATCTCCAACTGTAGTCACTTCGGGGGTTCAAGGTTCAAAATGTGAATTTGGTGGGGGGGGGGCATGAATCAGTCCCTAACAGATGGTTTTACTCTTCTTAATAAAAGAGGGTGCATTCCCTTTGACTTTAGTTAGTAAGAAATGTGTACTCATTTATTATAATTTGGTTATATTCTCAAGGAAGACATGGCAGGCTGGTAGTGGGACTTTGTATAAATGCCTGGGATTAAACAAGGTTGGGAAAAGGAGTAGTAGACATGACACAAGAGTGTTTGGGAGGGTAGGGAAGGAGAGATGAAGAATAGATGATATTGTTAATGAGGTCTTCCTCAAAATGGTTGGCGATTGGATTTACACTAATACTTTCCAAATATTGGAAGTAGTAATTTCCAATACTTTCTTCTGTGGCAGAAAAATGACACAGAAATGATAATTTTTGTGGTATTTTAAGTTATCTACATGGGTCTTAGAAAAAATTTGTATTGCTTATTATTTTATTTAATTTATTTATTGTTTTAAAGATTTTATTTATTTATTTGTCAGAGAGAGCGAGCACAGGCAGACAGATTGGCAGGCAGAGGCAGAGGGAGAAGCAGGCTCCCTGCTGAGCAAGGAGCCCGATGTGGGACTCGATCCTAGGACGCTGGGATCATGACCTGAGCCGAAGGCAGCTGCTCAACCAACTGAGCCACCCAGGCGTCCCGTTTATTTTATTTTTTAGTAATAGTATAATAAGAATAACAAATACCAAATACCATAGAAGATACACTATTGAATTTGCATATAACTCTAAATAAAATCATTAAAATTTTTTTTAAAGATTTTATTTATTTATTTGGCAGACAGAGATCACAAGTAGGCAGAGAGGCAGGCAGAGAGAGAGGAGGAAGCAGGCTCCCCACTGAGCAGAGAGCCCAATGCAGGGCTTGGATCCCAGGACCCTGAGATCACAACCTGAGCGGAAGGCAGAGGCTTTAACCCACTGAGTCACACAGGCGCCCATAAAAATCATTTAAAATTTTAAATGAAAACTCGAGTTTGTTTTCTGAGCATATAATTTTTAATATCAGGATGTTTTCCCTCTTAGAATAGCCATATGCAATTACAGGTCAAAATTTTTATGTGATGATCTATTTAAATTCATAATAGCTATTATTGATGCAAAACATTACATAAGTATATTAAAAAATTAAAACAAATTCTTTAGACTAATTTAATTTTACAAGAGTTGCAATCAGTTTTCTAAATGTTTACATGTTAAACGTGGTGCTTTTTTGAAATAGTGAAACAAGATTTCAGATCCAACTAAACTTTTTCAGACTGAGCATTTAAATGTATATGCATTGTTAGAAGAATCTTCCTGTAGATAGCTTGGTGGCTGCTGAAAGGGCAGATGAACCATAAGTATTATTTATGATAATGGATTTTGGGATGTAGTCCCCAACTGTGACTGCCAGATGCCCTGTTGTACCTCACCTCGGTGTTCTGGAGAATGGGATACATTACTTGGATGTCTGGAAAACAAACTGCTTCAACAGCTACCTGGTTCATTTGTGGAAAATGGGCAGTGATTGACTGCTGAACCAGATTTTGAGGATGTTTAGGTGATAGAACACATCCTTGCTCATATCATCATAGTATGATAGAACAGGACACACCAAAGGATACTCATCATTTTTTGAGCGCTGCACTTGGGCTGCCCCCTGAGGAGCCCCAGAGGAGGTTGGTTTGTGTAAGAGGTTAGTTGGTGGGGCTGTGGTAGATCCAGGCCCCACTGTGCCTCTCTAAGGCTAAACAGAGCATTATTTCAGGGAATTCTGCTTAAGTTTTGGAAAGAAACAAGTATAATCAGAAGAGGGGTGATAGTCTTAAGGAACTAGGAGAAATTTTAATAAGGAAAAAGAACAGGTGGATTTACTCAGAGCTTAAATTCTAAGAATTCTGTTTTTATTTCTTTATTTTTTCTTAAAATTCTTTGTTTCCCTTTCCCCCTCTTTTGTCTGACATATAAAAAACCCAAATTCCGTATTTGTTTAGACCAGTGGATCATCCATCTGTATTTGTTTTTGTATGCTGACACCAAGATATATTTTATGGGGGAACATAATTCTCTTCAAGCAAGTAATAAAACCAAATTTGCTAATTTTTCTTAACACTCCGTTATAAGTAAGTTATCTTGGGGTGCCTGGGTGGCTCAGTCAGTTGAATGACCAACTCTTGATTTTGGTTCAGGTCATGATCTCAGGGTCATGAGATTGAGCCCCATGATGATTTCCACATTCAGCATGGAGTCTGCTTGAGATTCTCTCTCTCCCTTTCCCTTTGCCATTCCCTCAGCCACCTAGGCACCTCGACCACTGTAATATATATTTTTTAATTATTTCCAGGGGCACCTGGGTGGCTCAGTGGGTTAAGCTTCTGCCTTTGGCTCAGGTCATGATCTCAGGGTCCTGGGATCGAGCCCCACATTGGGCTTTCTGCTCAGCAGGGAACCTGTTTCCACCCCTGACCCAGCCTAGCTCTCTGCCTACTTGTGTTCTCTCTCTCTGTCAAATAAATAAATAAATAAAATCTTTAAAAAAATTTATTTCCAATATAGTTAACATGCAGTGTTATATTAGTTTCAGGTGTATAATATAGTGATTCATCAGTTTTATACATTACTCAGTTCTATCCTGATAAGTGTACTCTTTATCCCCTTCACTTATTTCATCCATCCCCCCACCTCCCCTCCAGGAAACATCAGTTTTGTTTTCTGTAGTTAAGAGACTTTTTAAAAAAATTAATTATTTTATTGACATATAATATATTATTTGCCCCAGGGGTACAGGTCTGTGAATCGTCAGGTTACACATTTCACAGCACTCACCGTAGCACACACCCTCCTGAATGTCCATAACCCAGCCACCCTCTCCACACCCCCCGCCCCCCACAACCCTCAGTTTGTTTAGTGAGATTAAGAGTCTCTTATGGTGGGACGCCTGGGTGGCTCAGTTGGTTAGGTGGCTGCCTTCGGCTCAGGTCATGATTCCAGCGTCCTGGGATCGAGTCCCACATCGGGCTCCTTGCTCGGCAGGGAGCCTGCTTCTCCCTCTGCCTCTGCCTGCTGCTCTGTCTGCCTCTGCTCGCTCGCCCGCTCTCTCTCTCTGACAAAAAAAAAAAAAAAAAAAAAGAGTCTCTTATGGTTTGTCTCCCTCCCAATCCCAACTTGTTTCATTTTTTCCTTCCCTACCCCCTATGCCCCCCATGTTGCCTCTCAAATTCCTCGTATCAGGGAGATCATATGATAATTGACTTTCTCTGATTGACTTATTGCACTCAGCCTAATACCTTCTAGTTCCATCCACATTGTTGCAAATGGAAAGATTTCATTTCTATTGATGGCTGCATAGTATTCCATTGTATGTGTGTGTGTGTGTATATATATACCACCTCTTCTTTATCCATTCATCTGTTGATGGACATCTAGGTTCTTTCCATAACTTGGCTATTGTTGACATTGCTGCTATAGACATTCAGGTGCACGTGCCCCTTCAGATACTACATTTGTATCTCTACAGTAAATACCCAGTAGTGCGATTGCTAGGTCATAGGGTAGCTGTTTTTCAACTTTCTGAGGAACCTCCATGCTGTTTTCCAGAGTGGCTGCACCAGCTTGTATTCCCACCAACAATGTAGGAGGGTTCCCCTTCCTCCGCACCCTTTCCAACATCTCTCATTTCCTGACTTGTTAATTTTGGTCATTCTGACTGATGTGAGGTGGTATCTCACTGTGGTTTTGATTTGTATTTCCCTGATACTGAGTGATGTTGAGCACTTTTTCATGTTGGCCATCTGGATGTCTTCTTTAATGAAATGTCCATTCATGTCTTCTGCCCATTTCTTGATTGGATTATTGTTCTTTGGGTGTTGAGTTTGATAAGTTCTTTATAGATTTTGGATAGTAGTCCTTTATCTGCTATGCCATTTGTGAATATCTTCTCCCATTCTGTCAGTCATCTTTTGGTTTTGTTGACTGTTTCCTTTGCTGTGCAGAAGCTTTTGATCTTGATGAAGTCTCAATAGTTCATTTTTGCCCTTGCTTCCCTTGCCTTTGGTGATATTTCTAGGAAGAAGTTACTATGGCTGAGGTCGAAGAGGTTGCTGTCTGTGTTCCCCTCAAGGATTTTGGAGGATTCCTGTCTCACATTAGGACTTTCATCCATTTTGAGCCCATTTTTGTGTGTGATGTAAGGAAATGGTACAGTTTCATTCTTCTGCCTATAGATGTCCAACTTTCCCAACATCATTTGTTGAAGAGGCTGTCTTTTTTCCATTGGACATTCTTTCCTGCTTTGTTGAAGATCAGTTGACCATAGAGTTGAGGGTCTATTTTTGGGCTCTCTATTCTGTCCCATTGATCTATGTGTCTGTTTTTGTGCCAGTACCATACTGTCTTGATGATCACAGCCTTGTAATAGAGCTTGAAGTCTGGAATTGTGATGCCACCAACTTTGGCTTTCTTTTTCAACATTCCTCTGGCTATTTGAGGTCTTTTCTGGTTCCATATAAATTTTAGGATTATTTGTTCCATGTCTTTGAAAAAAAATTGACATTATTTTGATAGGGATTGCATTAAATGTGTAGATTGCTTTAGGTATCATAGACATTTTCACAATATTTGTTCTTTCAATCCATGAACACGGAACATTTTTCCATTTCTTTGTGTCTTCCTCCATTTCTTTCATGAGTACTTTATAGTTCTCTGAGTATAGATTCTTTTCCTCTTTGGTTAGGTTTATTCCTAGGTATCTTTGGTTTTGGGTGCAGTTGTAAATGGGATTGACTCCTTAATTTCTCTTTCTTCTGTCTTGTTGGTGTATAGAAATGGAACTGATTTCCTGACACTTTACTGAATTCCTATATTTGTTCTAGAAGTTTTAGAGTGGAGTCTTTTGGGTTTTCCACATAAAGTATCATATCATCTGCAAAGAGTGAGAGTTTGGCTTCTTTGCCGATTTAATTTCTTTTTGTTGTCTGATTGCTGGGGCTAGGACTTCCAGTAATATATTGAGTAGCAGTGGTGATAGTGAAGAGCCCTGCCATGTTCTTGACCTTAGGAGAAAAGCTCTCAGTTTTTCTGCATTGAGAATGATATTCACTGTGGGTTTTTCATAGATGACTTTGATGATACTGAGGTATATACCCTCTATCTGTACACTGTGAAGAGGTTTGATCAAGAAACGATGCTGTATTTTGTCAAATGCTTTTTCAGCATCTATTGAGAGTATCATCTGGTTCTTGTTCTTTATTTTATTAATGCATTGTATCACATTGAATGATTTTTAGATGGTGAACCAAACTTGCACCCCAGGAATAAATCTCATTTGGTTGTGGTGAATAATCCTTTTAATGTCCTGGTGGATCCTATGGGCTAGTATTTTCGTGAGAAGTTTTGCATCCATGTTCACCAAGGATATTAGTCTGTAATTCTCCTTTTTAATGGGATCCTTGTCTGGTTTTGGGATCAAGGTAATGCTGGCTTCATAAAATGCATTTGGAAGCTTTCTTTCCAGTTCTATTTTTGGAACAGTTTCAGGAGAACAGACATTAATTCTTCTTTAAATGTTTGGTAGAATTCCCCTGGGAAGCCATCTGGCCCTGGGCTCTTGTTTGTTTGGAGATTTTTGATGACTGCTTCAATCTCCTTACTGGTTATGGGTCTGTTCATGTTTTCTATTTCTTCCTGGTTCAGTTTTTGGTAGTTTATGTCTCTAGGAATGCATCCTTTCTTCTAGATTGTCAAATTTGCTGGTGTATAGTTGCTCATAATATGTTCTTATTGTTGTTTGTATTTCTTTTGTATTGGTTGTGATCTTGCTGCTTTCATGCATGGTTTTATTAATTTGGGTCCTTTCTCTTTTCTTTTTGATAAGTCTGGCCAGGGGTTTATCAATCTTATTAATTCAGAACCAGCTCCTACTTTCAAGGATCTATTGTACTCTTCTTTTGGTTCTATTTCATTGATTTCTTCTCTCTATTATTTCTCTTCTCCTACAGGGTTTAGGGTTTCTTTGCTGTTCTTTCTCCAGCCCCTTTAGATGTAGGGTTAGGTTATGTACTTGAAACCTTTCTTGTTTCTTGAGAAAGGCTTGTATTGCTGTATACTTTCCTCTCAGGACCACCTTTGCTCTGTCCCAAAGATGTTGAACAGTTGTGTTTTCATTTTCACTTGTTTCCATGAATTTTTTCAATTCTTCTTTAATTTCCTGCCTGACCCATTCATTCTTTAGTAGGATGCTCTTTAGCCTCCATGTATTTGAGTTCTTTCCAACTTTCCTCTTGTGATTGAGTTCTAGTTGCAAAGCATTGTTTTCTGAAAATATTCAGGGAATGATCCCAATATTTTGGTACCAGTTGAGACGTGATTTGTGACCCAGGTTTTGATCTATTCTGAAGAATGTCTCATGTGCACTAGAGAAGAATGTGTATTCTGTTGTTTTGGGATGGAATGTTCTAAATATATCTATGATGTCCATCTGGTCCAGTGTGTCATTTAAAACCTTTATTACTTGTTGATATTTTGCTTGGATGATCTTTCCATTGCAGTGAGGGGGGTGTTAAAGTCCCCTACTGTTATTGTATTATTGTCAATGTGTTTCTTTGATTTTGTTATTAATTATTGTATATAATTGGCTGCTCCCATGTTAGGGACATAGATATTTAAAAATGTTAGATTTTTTTTTTTAATTAAGCAGGCTCTGCACTGAGCAGGGAGCCTGATGCAGGGCCCGATCCCAGGACCCTGAGATCATGACCTGAGCTGAAGGCAGAGGCTTAACCCACTGATCCACCCAGGTGCCCCATAAAATTGTTAGATCTCTTTGTCAGACAGACTCTTTAAGTATGATATATTGTCCTTCTTCATCTCTTATTATAGTCTTTGGCTTAAAATTTAATTTACCTGGTATAAGGATTGCCAACCCAGCTTTCTTTTGATGTCCATTAGCATGGTAAATGGTTTTCAAAAAACCACACGATGCTCCAAGTTTCCTCTCTCAGTTCTCCCTGCCGCAGAATGCCTACACAACTCATGGAAACCTAGCCTTTGCACCTCTTGGGGAATTCACATCTTCTTTAATAGTGGGTTTAGAAATTACCACTGAAAAATATTGGCAAACCTATATTTAGTCAACTGATAAAATGGGAGGTGAGTACAGTAAAAGGGACTAAAATATATACTTTTGTCTCCTTTTACCAAAAACACCTTCTTAAATTGAATATTAGGAAAATTCAAGGGTCCTGATTGTGTTCAGTGGCTCCTACTTTAGGGCATTAGCACCCACCTGCTATGACATGATGGATTTTTTTTTGCACAGGGGGTGAATGGCAAGAAATTTGCTGCCCACGATGAGAAAGCACCACAATTTTAGTAGGATATTATTAGAAGAATAAAATAAGAGCAGATGTGATTATTCTTATTATAGCAGACTCTCTCTTTCTTTCTCTCTCTCTCTTTTTGAATTGGTCAAAGCATATTTGCAACAAGCATACTGGAAAATGCACACAACCTGCAACCTTTCTCATCTATTCCATACCTATACTGTAAACTAGGAAAAACGTTCTAGAATGATATTGAGAATTCATATGGTAAAACCTTACACATATTTGCAAAGGTTGATATTATGATTCCCACTCTGTATCCCACTCAGTATTGTTCATGTACATCATTTTACCTATTTCACCAGATTGGTTACATAGAATGTCACATTTAGTTGAACAATTCACATAATTCACATACATTTCTTAAGATTCCACATGTCCAAGCAGTAGAACATCTGGTGACTCACTTTTGAAGTTGTCTTCACATAAATTGTTGAAAATTAAGTGGGTTTAATTTGCCAAAAAAATGATGATATTCACTATAGATTTTTAAGGCAGAGAAGCAGGAAGAAAATGTGACTAACCATATAATTTTTTCTTGTCACTGTAACATTTTTCTCTCTTCATACTAATACTACCCTTGTCCTTGGCTGTGATGATGCCACTGTCATTTTGGAGATCCTACTCTTTTAGTTTTGTAGTCAGGCACGAGTGACTCAGTTTGCACACATGGATGCAGCTTTTATGATTATAACATATCACACATGATTATGGGTTAATATAAAAAACAACTATCAACCAACATTTCAGACCATTTCTTTTATTTTTTCTCTATTACTGGGATCTTACTGTAATTCTCCTCCTCCTCCACCTCCTCCTCCTTCTTCCTCCTCTTCTTCTTCTTTTTCTTCCTCTCCTCCTCCTCCTTCTTCTTCTTTTTTTCTTATTATAGAGAAAGAGGAAAAGGGGCAGAGGGAGAGGGAGAGAGAGAATCTTAAGCAGACTCCATGCCCAGTGTGGAGTCCGATGCAGGGCTTGATCTTACAACACTGAGATCATGACCTTAACTGAAATCAAGAGTCTGATGCTTAATCAACTGAGCCACCCAGGCACCCCTCTTTTTTTTTTTTTTTTAATGTTTAGCTGTTACACTTAATATTATATTATTTTCCCATAGTTGTGGAGTTTTTTTTTAACACAATTTTTAATAGTCACAAAATATACCATTGTAAGAGTTACCAAAGTTGTTTTAAATAATCTGGTTGTTGGGTGTTTAGGTTGTTTTGTCACTTCTTCCTTTTGAAGTATTCCTATGGCAGGATTTCAGTTGAGCTGATGAGGGGCTTAAAGATCTGGACACTTGAAGAGCATGAGTTGGGCAGATAAATTGAGGTATAAAAGAATCTATTGCATGCATAGTCACTACCATTAACTCCATTATAGCCCGAACTTTTAAATTAAATTAAATCAAATTAAATTAAATTACATTTAATTTTATTATTTTATTTTATGTTTTGTTTTGTTTTATAGCTCTAACTTAAAATGAGGTTATGATTCAGGCCCAAGGGTGGGGAGATTACAGAACAGTGGCACCAATTACATGTCATGATATATTTTTTTTAGGTCATATTTACATGATGCTTAACTAACTCAAGTAATTGTATTTAGTAAAAATATGACTTTATTTCATGTCCTGCCATGCTGCTAATGGCTACTAGAGGGCAGCAGAAGCCAGGAACTGACAGGAAAAGAACCAGCTTGAAAGGCTGGGAAACCATCTGTACAGGGTTGAGACAGAAGATTGGGTTCAAAGAATCTGCAATAAAGGTTTCTTTAGTAACTTAAGAGGCTAACAAAATAAAGGAATGGCAAGAGTGCTGAAACGGTCAGGTGCTTAAAAGGCACTAACCTTAAACCTTTGGAGGAGTGAAACTATCAAATGAAGACTAGGGAGAATCACCAAATTTAAGCCAAAAGCCATGGGTTATCAGGTTATCCACTTGAAGGAGAGGCTAGAATTAAAGCTGTGTCAAGTTTGAAGTGCATATATCAGGGAAACTAGATGTCTTTACAAGAACTGGGGTTATCAGAGGGCCATAACAACGTGACATCATCTGAGCAAACCCTCCATTTGAGGTGACATACAAGGCCACAAGTGAGTAAATGTTAGGGCATGATAACCTGGGAGGTTTGGAAACTATGGGAAAGAGGGAATATTTTAGTAAAACAGTTTCTAACTTCTGGTAGTAGAAGAAACACTGGGCAGGAGTACTGAGGGCTGGACTTAAGGTCTACCACCAACCACTTATATGACCATGAGCAAGTCATTTGTTTTTCTTGGAATTCTGGTTTCTCATGGAAAAACTTGGGAGTTGTACTGGATGAATTCCAAGATACCTAAAATATTTGAAATCCTAGGACTGGCTTAATTGGTGATTAATCAAAATCATCACCCAATTACACTGTGTAGATACAGTGAAAAAACTGTCTAACTCATCAATCCTTTTTTGGTCTTTACAAATTGTTCTCATATAGCTAGCCAAGGAGTGCTGTAATCCCATTATTTCTTATTTGTACTTATATGAAGAACAGAAGCCAGACTATTTGCTGTTTCATAGTGCCTATTCATGTAAAAGGAAGAAGAAAGAGCAAGGTTTCTTAGGAGTTGTTGACCTTGTTTTAAATAGACTGGTGTGTGTCTTTGTGAAATTTCTAAAGGATTTGTGAAAGAATGCACAGAAATTCATCATTGTTATTTGACTCTTTAGTTGTTGACACTGAGTCCTACAGTTAGGAAGACCTTAAATAAACTTCAGGATATTTTAGATTTTTCCAATTGGAGTTCATATTTTTGAATTCTAAAGTACTAGATAATGATAAATACATCGTCAAAATGTTAATCATTCCCTTTCTCCTAATTATCACTGTACAGTTACAAGCAATTTTTTTGCTCTCAATTTCTTTTAAATTTGTGACCCTCATTTTAAAATGGGAGTTAATGCTTTTTGAATTTTATATCTTTATGGACAAATTCAGTAAGTAACAAATCTAAGGAGGCTGTAGATAGTTATTAGATTACAAGTACCTTTTTTTTTTTTTTTGGTGAAACCTACTCTCTTAGGAATAGAAATAGGAGAATGCCAAATGTAGATATTTTAAAATCTCAACAACTTCAAAGCTGGTTGGAAATAGAATCTGATCTTCTTTTTCATCTAATTTTATAGGAAAGGATTCAAAAATATTAAAAATTATGCATAGTTGACTTGATTTTTAAAGTGGGAAGATATCATAGACATTGTCTGGTACGAAGGATCCTTGACCTTTTCAGTGTCAAGGGCTCTTTTAATTATTTTTTCTCTAGTGATTCAACATTTTGAAATATTTTATCTATTTTTTTCCTCACCAAAAGCACTCCTAAGATGATAATTAGGTTTTTCATTTTAAACAAATCTGAAACACATGCAACTACTGATCTCTTTAGCATGAGTTTAGCAATGATACCATTCTGAGATAATGAATTGCAACCAAATAAAAAATAATCCCAGTATTTAGTGCACATTTAGTGTGAGCAAATACATCAATTCTTTTTTTGAAGTATAATTAACATACAATGTAGTATTAGTCAAGGGTACAATATAGTAATTCAACAATTCTATACATTGGTTAGTGTTCACCACATTAAGTGGAGTCGACTATATTCCCTCTGCTGTATTTTCATCTCTGTGGCTTATTTTATAACTGGAAGTTTGCACCTCTTAATCCCCTTTATCTATTTCACCCATATCTCCACACACCTCCCATCTGGCAACCACCAATTTGTTCTTTATGGCAAATACGTTAATTTTATTATAGTTTTGAAATATTAAAAATAACTCCAGGTCTCCTATGGACCCTGGGGAATTACTTCTTTTCCTACCTATCTCAATTTGCAGATAAGTAGCTCAATTGTTTAAAGTACCACTATTACAAGTCCAATCTCTATCTACAGTAATAGATATTCCCTCTTCTTTAGGATTAATCATTACAGCTTCTGGGCATGAATGAAGTTAAGTTCATACTTTTCAAAAAAAAGTGAAGCTAGAAATTTGGGTTGGTTAGTTTTTTGTGGGTTTGCTTTGTTTTGTTTTTTAGATGACATTTAAATTAACCAAATTTAAGTTTAAGTTATCTAAGCATATACAAAGAACTAAATTCTGAATATTTCCTAGAAAATAAGTTCCAAAGTAGCATCTTTACTGTTGTTCTCTTTTTGGAATCCTTTAAGTATAAGAGTTGAGATATTATTTTGTTTTAGCAGCATGTCGATGTGACTGCCATTTCATTACTTAAACTTTATTAGACATTAACTTAGTTGCAAAATAGAAAATCTTTAATTTCTGACTTCACTGAAGCTAAATAGTAATATTGTGTGTGTATGTGTGTGTGTGTGTGTGTGTGTGTGTGTGTGTGTTTGCCAGTTACTTGAGGTATCTCCCCAACCCTGCCCCTAAATGTGTTATACATGTATAGTTTTTTAGAGGTGAGGAAGAAGACTATTTTGAAGAGCCCTGAAATACCAAAGTATAGGTTACCTACTTGTACTTTTGGAACTAGCTCTGGCTCCTTCTCTTTCCCTGTGAACACATAGCTAAAACTATCTCTTGCCATTCCTTACTATGATATCTGAAAGTTCTGTATCACACCCCCTCCCCACCCCCCGCTTTTGGTAATCAAAATATCCAGTAACACATCTTAGAGAGTTAACACAATGATTTATTATCAGCATAACCAATGAACTGTTTTGCTAACAAGGCTAACTAACAGAAAGTAAGGATGAGAAATAGGAAAAATCAAACTTGGAAGAGTAGTGAGATAAAGGACAATGGAACCTAGAATGCTCAAGTGATGGGCAGTGACAGCTGCAGTTACCCTGGAGGCACCAGGAGCCTGGAGCTGGAATCAAAGAATTGACTGATTCTGTCTTACTCATAACTTTGTTTGGATTAATTCTATATATAGTATTTGTGTTTTGAGGAAAACCAACCCTTTAAGGACATATTTGAAAATGAAATATTTTTGTGCCTACTTCTAGCACTGATCTAACATTAGAACCCTCGCTGCTAGGCCTTGCTTTTAATATTGCTGTCATCACTAGAGTAAAATGAAAATTTAATTTAATTTTTTTTCAAGTATTAACAATTAAAAATTACTTTAGTCTTCTACCTGAAAAAAAGTTCTTGGATTTGTACCTTATGTTTGCACACAGAGAATGTTGTAAGGAAGGCATCTTTAAAAACAGAACCAAATAATTTGACTAAAAACACTTAGAACTCTTCAATGGCAACTATTAAAAAATTACTTAGAGAAGTCCTTGGGAGCAGAATATTGCAGGCTTTTATAGAATCCTGTAGCTAATACTCATATAATTTGTTGTTGGGAAAATCTGACCCAGAGACAAGTTTTCTACTCCTCCTTCATATGCTCAATTCACAAGGCAGGAACTCCTGAAGATCTGAAAGTAAACCTAAATTAAAAATGTTTTAATTTCTCTGTTTAATAATGATAGATACCACTTTCTTGTCAAAGTCTTGTCATGAACCAGACACTTACCTTATTAGCTGCAATCTTTACAGCCATCCTGGAAGGTTGTAATACTGAGAGGTGGAATAGCACAGCAATAAGGAGTATTGGTTCTGAGTCACATAGAATAGTGCCTAGTACCTGTCTGGATTCAGATTCCACCCATATTCCTTAATGGCTTAGTGCTCTTGGTTTCTTTATCTTTCAGATCCAGATAAGTAGTAACTATCCTGCAGTGTTTCTATAAGTGAGAAAGAGACCTGACTCTATCAGTTAGGCCTTGGATATAGCTAGAAGCAGGCTTGATAATTGGCAGCTAGTTTGTGGTTTTCCCCCTGCTGAACATAAAAATTTCATAGAACTTTAACAGCAGACAAGGCCATTCTGTGGTCATGATGAATCAAGACAAGATTATAATCATGTCTGAACACAGACAAAAGCAAGAAAATTGACGACAAAAATGATCACGCATCCCCTTGTTCTGGCTAAAATGAGTGACTGTAACTTCTTTACCAATTACAATTCTAGCTTTACTGTATTCTTCCTGCCTTCTACATAAGAATTATTAAGACACCAAACATAGAATTACCTATACTTTCTGACAGTAACAAATCCAGAACAATGTTCTAATTCCTCTAACTCTCCCTAAATCACCTAATACAAGCCTGAAACTTAGTCCTTTCTAAAACCCACTTGCTGAGATGCCCCACAGTTGTCCACAATGTGTGGTCTCTCTCATTGTAACCAGTCAAAAAAAGCCAACCTTGTTGGATCAAAGGTATGCTCCTTGTGGTCCTTGGCTAGAGGGCATTGACTTGAGGAGTGGATGAGTTAATCCACGTAAATCTTAGAACAGGCACTTAGAATAGTGCCTCGTACTGAGTAAGTGCTCAATGAATATTATCTATGTAGTGTTTTTGTAGATGGTGATATGGAAACTCAGAGAGGGCCCACAGCTGTGGGCTGGTAGTGCTGAGATTCCAGTTCAGTTTTACTATGTTCTGGAGTCCATGTTTTCCTTACACTTCACTGCAATCACTTTGATTCATCACCATAGCTTTTCCATCCCTCTTGTCAGGAGGTGCAATGTATTGGCCCCTGGGATTCTAATTTTGTCTTGATCTATGTTTGAGCAAAAATTCTTTTCCTTTTAATGGCATTAAAAATCAACTATTAATCCTTTTCATCTATGTAGAGGCTTGTTAGGTAAAAGACCTTCAGATTTTCTTTCTTTTGCTACAACTTTAGTCTTTTGATCATGGCAAAATTCTCTTTTATCCTTTGAAGTCTCATTGACTGAAAAGGCTATGGTAAAGAATGTTAACTTAAATCTTTTGCAAGAGAAGGTAGCTAAAAGACAAGAATGGCAATAGTCCCAAGCTAGCCCCAGGGTAGAAAAGTCTGAAGATGGGATCTCAAGTGTAGGCCTTAGTAAAACCATACAGCCAACTGCTACAGGGATAAAGGAATATTAAGGGAACCTCAAAGAAAGAAAATACTGACAGCAAGAGGGATTGATAATAAAATTAGACCACCGATATAAGTGCCTTTTGCATTTACTTACTTACTTATAGTTTATCCCATGGGGATTTGTGTGTGCTTTGTGGTGGGTGGGGTGAGGTATGTATTTGTGTTAGGCAAGAACCTCTAAGTTTTTCCCAAGCTGTCTTTCTGAGAGTGCTGGTGTTCTTAGGAGTATTAATAAATGTTCTGTGAAAGACTGTTTAAGGGTCAATTTTTAAAAATTATTCCAACTGTGTCTACTTCTTGTAGATTCACAAATGGCTATTAAGCAATTAAAACTCTTAAAAATGCAGAATACCTGTTTAACTTTGTAAGTCAAGCTTTTCCCAAATTTGAATTCAATATATTTTTTTAAAGATTTTATTTGTTTGTCAGAGAGAGAGGGAGAGAGAGGGAACAAGCACAGGCAGACAGAGTGGCAGGCAGAGGCAGAGGGAGAAGCAGGCTCCCTGCTGAGCAAAGAGCCCGATGTGGGACTCGATCCCAGGACGCTGGGATCATGACCTGAGCCGAAGGCAGCCACTTAACCCACTGAGCCACCCAGGCGTCCCTGAATTCAATACTTTTTTCCTTAGAACATATTAACATCATCATGATCATCATCATCATTTTAGTTAACACTTACAGGGTGTTTAGCCTCACCACATACTGTTCTAAGTACTTTTCATATATTAATTCTTTGCCTCAACAATATTATTATTGTTAGGGAGACTAAGGCATAGAGTAGTTAAGTAACCTATTCAAGGTGACACAGCTAGTAAATTAGTACAGAATATTCTTTTTTTTTTTTTTAAAGAGTTTATTTATTTTTGACAGACAGAGATCACAAGTAGGCAGAGAGGCAGGCAGAGAGAGAGAGGAAGGGAAGCAGGCTCCCTACTGAGCAGAGAGCCAGATGCGGGGCTTGATCCCAAGACCCTGAGATCATGACCCACGCCTAAGGCAGAGGCTCAACCCATTGAGCCACCCAGGCGCCCCAGTACAGAATATTCTTTTAACTGCTAACATCTTAGGAGAAAAAGTGGGAGTGCTCTTTTGACTGAAGGAGCTAAGAAAGAGAAAAGAGCTACATTTATTTAAGTATTCAGTCAACCTTTATTGAGAAACTAGTATGGACAGATGCTAGTCAAAGTACTGGAGAGAACAGCATTAAGACAGATAAGATTCCAATTCTTATGGAGCTTACAGTGCAGTTGGGGTAAATAGAAAATAACAAATAAGCACATAAGTAAACAAACAAACAAAAAGCCAGGTAGTGATAAATGCTGTGATAAGAACAGAGTGGTTTGACAGAGTGTGGGTTAAGAGTATCTTCATTCTTCTTGAAAATTAATTGCAATGTCTTAGCAAATAACTTAATGTGACTCTACAGCAAACTAATCAGCTTAATCATAACCTTTTAGTATTAGGCTTATTAATTCATTGATAAGGTGTGTTTTTCCCTATTGGAAAGGTCACCAATTTGGCTTTTATATTCTTAGGGCCTCATTTCCCCAAATGGGACCATTGTAATACTAGTTCCGGGGAATTTTACTAATTGTATATGTGTGAAAATATTTTTTGCAGTCAAAGAAGTTAGACAGTTTTTTTACTCCACCAATTACCCAGAGCTTCCAATATACCAATATATATCATATAGGATTATAGGGTAGAGTATTCTTTTTTTTTTTTTAGGGTGGAGTATTCTTATCTGACTGTGGAAACTTCTCTTGTGGGAACTTTTCATGGGAGTAACATTTTGTGGGACCCACTTTGGAATGCATTGCCATCTCTCTTTTTTTACTGAATGGTACATTAAAAGCTCTTTTGATCTTTTGCGTTGATTTAGAATAATTCTTTATTAAATTCTCCTTTGTTAGAATTCTGAAAAGCCAGGTTTCACATCTAAGAGAAACAATATTTCATTGAAAATTATTGTTCTTTAATATTCTGAATCTGTTAATTCTGTTTGCTTGCATTTGGGTTAGTAGGTAGAAGATTGGGAAGGAAACTAGATAATCTGATCCTTTCCCCTTGGGTCCTTGCTTTATTATCATGAGTCACTCTCTCTTAATAAACCTGTGCAGCTCTTGGAATCTCATGGGCACTATATGTTATGTGCTCTTTCTCTATCCATAAGTGGAAGAAACTTTCCACCTTTCTGTCTGTCATCTCACATGAACAGAACAAGGAGAGAAATAAAGTTTTGCCTGAATGTACAGTGAAAAGTAAGTTTCTCTCTCACCCGCAATCCCCATTTCCAGTGGCAAATACTGCTACTAGTTCCTTGTATATTCTTTAGAGGTATTATATATACATAAGCATGTACAACATATATCACATATGTATATAATATTTGCATTCACTACACATATAAAGCCTCCCTTTTTGAACATAAATGCAACAAATGTAATAGCACACTGTCCTACCCTCCCACTTTGTTCAATTTACAACTCATTTTGGGAACTTTTCCATATCAGTTCCTAGAGATCTGTATCATTAACAAAAAGGAAAAAGAAACAAACACTACTGCAGAGCATTCCACTGTATGGATTGTTAAATTTATCTAACGATTCCAGTGTATGGATTTCTATAATTTATTCCACTACTCTCCATTTCATAGACATTTGGATTATTTTAAAATCCTTGTCTAAATCAGAATAGTCTAATGTTAGTTTTGTGTCTAGGTGAATTTTGCCTTGATATTATTATTTTAATAACTTTATGTTTTCTAAATTGACTTTTTATAATTTAAAAAGATTTTTCACTTGCTATTTGGTTTGGTATAAAAAAGTTTGCAGGTTTCCAGAACACTGAAATTTTTAAACTTGTGCTAAAAATAGTAGGGTTGGGATGCCTGGGTGGCTTAGTTGGTTAAGCAACTGCCTTCTGCTCAGGTCATGATCCCAGGGTTCTGGGGTCGAGCTCCGCATTGGACTCCTTGCTCAGCAGGGAGCCTGCTTCTCCCTCTGCCTGCCGTTCCCTCTGCTTATGTGTTTGCTTTCTCTCTCTGACAAATAAAATCATTCAAAAAATAAATTTAAAAATATAAAAAAATAAAAATAGTAGGCTTATAAAAATCTAAATTGTTTCCTTTATTAAAATTCTTTCTTTTAATCCTTGCCGATATTATAAGTTTTCATATTTATTATATCTTAATGCTAACTATATATTTTCATCCCAAAATGATATTTTAAAAGCTTTTAAATTCTTTACTTGTGAATTTTATACCCAGGACCCTTCTGCATGGATTTTTGCTCTGAGGTACAGTACCACTGCATATTTGGTTGACTTCTTTCTATACAAACAAGTCACGTATAATATAAATGAGCTTAGATTGGATCAGATACAATGAGGGTCGAAGAGTGATGGTTGATGCAAACAAGAGGGGTGATTAGTATTGTTCTTGCTGCATGATGAATTACACCATATCATGCATTAAAACAATGGATTGTCCTTCAGGATATCAAAGACTTTTCAGCAACAACATGATGGGAAATAGTCCTTTATCATTTTGCAAAAAGTGAGAGTTACAATAACAATTTTGAGAATTCTTTTCAAGTTTCAAAGAATATCATCATGCCAGCACTGATGAGAATGTATGCACCTTGTCCTTGGTAATGGGCACAGGGTGTTTTATTGTTCTTTTACTCTGCAGTACTGACTCGTAAGCTGTTTTGATCTCTGGGTACTTCAGCTTAAAGTGGACCGGGGACTTTCCTACCCTTGGGGGTGTTAGTAGGATTCTAATGATTGTGTTTGATCTACCATGTTAAACACAAATGAAATAAATCAGAAGAAATACACATAGTGAGTATATCAAAGAGTTATTTCTACTTCTGGGCATAAGGCAGTTGCTAAGCAACCTGTGTCAGACTTCATGGTCATCTGTTAGGAAGGACACAAAGTCAATGCTCACTCAAGACACATAAGATCATAAATGAAAAAAAAACCTATTTTGTTGGATTCAAGAAAAAGCTGCTTGGATGAACGTATAGTGGTTACAGGATATGAAGCATCTATTTGCAGGTGTGTTTAAGGGAGCAGTAAAATTGGCAACAACAACAACAGCAAAAACAGACCCCCCCCCAAAACAAAACAAAACAAAACAAACCTATGTTCAATCCAAGAAGGCTGGGAGGATCGAGAAAATAAATTTTGTGTGAATTGTTCCTACTTCCCAGGATCTACTTTCAGAACACTGTGGTTATCAGTAGGATATAATAGCCATAACAGGCTGTGCTACAAACCTTCCAACAGGGAAGTCCACAGTGCACCTTTGGAATTTGGAATCTTATTGATGATAATAAGATCACTTACAGTCTTCTTTCACATTTTTCTTCAATACCACATTTTAAAATATGAAGTCTGTAACTTAGAAAAGAGTTTTTTCAAAGAAGAGAGGTAGGTTTCAGGTTGAATTGAACAAAGCTATCCAAGGCACAAAGTGTGGAGGAATTATGGTTTTTGCTTTGCAGAACCTATATATTTAGTATCTAAAAATTTTAGTATCTAAAAATAAAAATATGGTTTTTCTTCCTTATTTTTCTCTGGATAAATAGTTTTCTTCTGATATTGGATTATTGCTTGGCTGATCAAAACCTTTCATTGTGCTCTGTTCCACTGAGTCTATGCCTAACTGCAATGTCTCTGTTGTACCATGCACTAGTCTCTTGGCTTCAGATAATATGTTTTAATTCATTTGAGCCCCAGTTTCTTAAATGTAAATGTAAATAATCAATAGTTATCTCATGAAATTGTGAGAAAGTAATGAATAATACATAATAATATATAAAATGCCTACCAGATAGAATGTTTTCCTTTTGTGGTAATTATTACCACTTATGGTATAGGCTACTAGGACATAGTATTATGAATAGGATTATTGCAATTTGTTCACTAAAAAGCATAAACTTTTTTAAATGAGAAAGTACATAGTTTGTGTTTTCTATTGAGTTTTTTTTGAGAAGTTAATTAGAATTTAAATAATTATTACATTGGAGTTTAAAAATGATTACATCTGTTTGAAGTACAGGTGGCAGCCATTTTCTTTTCATTTCTGCAGTAAGTATAGATACCCAGAGTGTACCAATAAATTAATTTTCTTTTTATAATGTAATTATAATACCTTCAACATACACATGATCCAAAAACCTACTACCTGTAAGTCTAACCTCTCTCACAGACTCATAGATTCTCTTTGAAAGTAGGGGCCAGTTTTTCTTTTTGGAGAGGTTTTTTTTTTTTTTTT